>JAXRKP010001066.1:0-165000 GCA_037039925.1 Doris montereyensis | reverse complement strand
GGTGACAATAGTGTGATGTGGTGAGAACAAGTATAGTGGACATGGTGACAGTGGTGTGGATGTGGTGAGAACAAGGATAGTGGACATGGTGACAATGGTGTGGATGTGGTCAGAACAAGCATAGTGGACATGGTGACAGTGGTGTGGATGTGGTGAGAACAAGTATAGTGGACATTGTCACAGTGGTGTGGATGTGGTGAGAACAAGTATAGTGACATTGTCACAGTGGTGTGGATGTGGTGAGAACAAGTATAGTGGACATTGTCACAGTGGTGTGGATGTGGTGAGAACAAGTATAGTGGACATTGTCACAGTGGTGGATGTGGTGAGAAACTTGAGCTTTATCCTGTCTCATACAATTGTATGGATGTGGAGAACAAGTATTTTATTGAGAATTTTCATTAGAGCCCATACAGGCAGTGGTGCTGAGAAACGAACGATCGTGGTGAGAACAAGTAGTCACATGGTGACAGTGGTGTGAATGTGGTGAGAATTTGTATAGTGGACATGGTGACAGTGGTGTGGATGTGGTGAGAAAAAGTATAGTGGACATGGTGACAATGTGGATGGTGAGAACAAGTATAGCCTGGATATTGGATAACAATATCAAACCAGAGAGATAGACAAGAGAGAGATAGTGGATATTTATTCCTATATAACATATATAAACCAGAGATGATTTACAGAGAGTTAACAAAGATGAATATTTATTTATGACAACAATAAAGTTAAATTTTTTGAATTGAATTAAATTCATCATCTTCAACATCATCTTCCTAGATTTCCTTTAAATTCTATTGCATCTTCTTATCATCTTCTTTCCTTTATTCTTCTTCTTCTTCTTCTTCTTCTTCTTCTTCCTTCTTCTTTTTTTTCTTTTTTTCTTCTTCTTCTTCTTCTTCTTCTTCTTCTTCTTCTTCTTCTTCTTGTCCACTATACTTTTTCTCACCACATCCACACCATTGTCACCATGTCCACTATCCTGTTCACCACATCCACACCACTGTCACCATGTCCACATCCACACCTATGTAAATAACTGTCACCATGTCCACTATACTTTTTCTCACCACATCCACACCACTGTCACCATGTCCACTATACTTGTTCTCACCACATCCACACCACTGTCACCATGTCCACTACTTGTGTTCTCACCACATCCACACCACTGTCACATTCCACTATACTTGGTCCACCATAAAGAATGCTACTTTGGTTCATGTCACACTGTCACTATGTCTCACTAAACTTGTACCTCACCTTTCTACACCACTGTCACCATGTCCACTATACTTGTTCTCACCATCCACACCACTGTCACAATGTCCACTATCATTTTCTTTGATGTAATCATAATTTATCCACATCCACACCACTGTCACCATGTCCACTATTCTTGTTCTCATCTGGTTGTTCCACATCCACACCACTGTCACCATGTCCACTATCCTTGTTCTCACCACATCCACACCACTGTCACCATGTCCACTATACTTGTTCTCACCACAATCCACACCACTGTCACCATGTCCACTGATTTTGACTTGTCACTCTCTATGTAACCTTGAAAATGGGACTTGAGCAGGATTTAATGCATTTGTATTGAATTTTTAACTGAATTGTTGTAATTTTTGTCAATTTTGAAGCTCTGTAAGCTCTAAGATTATTTTTAAAATGTCTCACATGAAACAATCTCCTACACCACTTTTTTTGTCAATTTTTCAATGTCCACTAAGTTGACCTTGTGGTATGGGGCACCAATTTTTCAAGTCCAAAATTCATAACTTTCTTGTTTGTTGATTTTGATAATTCTTTTTGTTTTTCCTGTCTCTGTGATGTACAAGATTATGTCAATTACATATATGCATGATAACTTTTAATTTTTCACTGCTTAGTACTTCCACAGTGGTGTGGATGCAGGGAGAACAAGATAGCATTGTCACTCACTGTGTGGTGAAACATCCTGGTGACTTGCTTAGTACACATATCAAACCGAAGATCACAGAGAGAGAGTGAATTACTCCTCTTGCTTTTATAGATACTTCCACAAAGATGATATGTCTTTATGACACTGTCAATTAATGTCTCCTCATCTTCCTTTCCTTAGTACTTCCACACCACTGTCACTATGTCTCATCCTCTTGCTTAGTACTTCCACACCACTGTCACTATGTCTCCATTATTGTCACTCACCACATCCACACCACTGATTACCACAATCACACCACTGTCACTATGTCTACTTTCCTTGTGTTCTTGTTCCACCAATCCACACCACTGTGTCCACTATACCACCAATCCACACCACTGTCACCATGTCCACTATACTTGTTCTCACCACATCCACACCACTGTCACTTGTCCACTTCTCCAAATCCTGTCTTGATTACCACCAATCACACCACTGTCACCATGTCCACTATGTCTACTCCACACCACTGTCACAATGTCCACTATACTTTGTTCTCCAAATCCACACCACTGTCACCATGTCCACTATGATGTCACCATGTCCACTACCCACACCACTGTCACAATGTCAATCACACTCCTGTCACCATGTCCACTATCCTTGTTCTACCACATCCACACCACTTCACCATGTCCACTATGTTCTCCCACATCCACACCACTGTCACAATGTCTCACTATCCCTTTCTCACCACATCCACACCACTGTCACTACTCCTTGCTTAGTACTTCCACAATCACTGTCACTACTTATCCTTTGCTTAGTACTTCCACATCACTGTCACTATGTCTCCTTTCCTCTTGGTTACCACTGTCATATGTCTCCTACACTTGATTACCACAATCACACACTGTCACTATGTCTACCTCTTGCTTAGTACCCTGTCACTGTGTCTACCCAATCCTCTTGATCACCACAATCACATGTGTGTTCTCCAAATCCTCTTGATCACCACAATCACACTCCTGTCACTATGTCTACTTTCCTTTGTGTTCTCCAAATCCTCTTGATCACCACAATCACACTCCTGTCACTATGTCTACTTTCCTTGTGTTCTCCAAATCCTCTTGATCACCACAATCACACTCCTGTCACTATGTCTACTTTCCTTGTGTTCTCCAAATCCTCTTGATTACCACAATCACACTCCTGTCACTATGTCTACTTTCCTTTGTGTTCTCCAAATCCTCTTGATCACCACAATCACATGTCACTATGTCTACTTCCTTGTGTTCTCCAAATCCTCTTGATTACCACAATCACACTCCTGTCACTATGTCTACTTTCCTTGTGTCCTCCAAATCCTCTTGATTACCACAATCACACTCCTGTCACTATGTCTACTTTCCTTGTGTTCTCCAAATCCTCTTGATCACCACAATCACACTCCTGTCACTATGTCTACTTTCCTTGTGTTCTCCAAATCCTCTTGATCACCACAATCACACTCCTGTCACTATGTCTACTTTCCCTTGTGTTCTCCAAATCCTCTTGATCACCACAATCACACTCCTGTCACTATGTCTACTTTCCCATGTGTTCTCCAAATCCTCTTGATCACCACAATCACACTCCTGTCACTATGTCTACTTTCCTGTGTTCTCCAAATCCTCTGATTACCACAATCACACTCCTGTCACTATGTCTACTTTCCTTGTGTCCTCCAAATTTCCACAATCACACTGTCACTATGTCTACTTTCCTTGTCCTCCAAATCCTCTTGATTACCACAATCACACTCCTGTCACTATGTCTACTTTCCTTTGTGTTCTCCAAATCCTCTTGATCACCACAATCACACTCCTGTCACTATGTCTACTTTCCCTTGTGTTCTCCAAATCCTCTTGATCACCACAATCACACTCCTGTCACTATGTCTACTTTCCTTGTGTTCTCCAAATCCTCTTGATTACCACAATCACACTCCTGTCACTATGTCTACTTTCCTTGTGTTCTCCAAATCCTCTTGATCACCACAATCACACTCCTGTCACTATGTCTACTTTCCTTGTGTTCTCCAAATCCTCTTGATTACCACAATCACACTCCTGTCACTATGTCTACTTTCCTTGTGTCCTCCAAATCCTCTTGATTACCACAATCACACTCCTGTCACTATGTCTACTTTCCTTGTGCTCTCCAAATCCTCTTGATCACCACAATCACACTCCTGTCACTATGTCTACTTTCCTTGTGTTCTCCAAATCCTCTTGATCACCACAATCACACTCCTGTCACTATGTCTACTTTCCTTGTGTTCTCCAAATCCTCTTGATCACCACAATCACACTCCTGTCACTATGTCTACTTTCCTTGTGTTCTCTAAATCCTCTGATCACCACAATCACACTCCTGTCACTATGTCTACTTTCCTTGTGTTCTCCAAATCCTCTTGATCACCACAATCACACTCCTGTCACTATGTCTACTTTCCTTGTGTTCTCCAAATCCTCTTGATCACCACAATCACACTCCTGTCACTATGTCTACTTTCCTTGTGTTCTCCAAATCCTCTTGGACCACTATGACACTCCTGTCACTATGTCTACTTTCCTTGTGTTCTCCAAAATCCTCTTGATTACCACAATCACACTCCTGTCACTATGTCTACTTTCCTTGTGTTCTCCAAATCCTCTTGGTTACCACTATGACACTCCTGTCACTATGTCTACTTTCCGTGTGTTCTCCAAATCCTCTTGATTACCACTATGACACTCCTGTCACTATGTCTACTTTCCGTGTGTTCTCCAAATCCTCTTGGTTACCACTATGACACTCCTGTCACTATGTCTACTTTCCGTGTGTTCTCCAAATCGTCTTGGTTACCACTATGACACTCCTGTCACTGTGTCTACTTTCCGTGTGTTCTCCAAATCCTCTTGGTTACCACAATCACACTCCTGTCACTATGTCTACTTTCCGTGTGTTCTCCAAATCCTCTTGGTTACAACAATCACACTCCTGTCACTATGTCTACTTTCCGTGTGTTCTCCAAATCCTCTTGGTTACCACTATGACACTCCTGTCACTATGTCTACTTTCCGTGTGTTCTCCAAATCCTCTTGGTTACCACTATGACACTCCACAATGTCCGCTATCCTCTTGGTCACCACAATCACAGTTCTGGTCCCATGTTCACGATCGTCTTGCTCACCACATCTACACCATTGTCACCATTTCCATTATCCTCTTCTTGATCAACACTAGCAGGATCAAGTGAGCTGGGAAAAACAATGCAGACATGATGCATTAAAAAATATACTAATACGAAGAAGCTACAGTGGAGTGCAGTCAAAGGCGAAATATGACAATAAGTGACAACTCCACTAATAAAGACAGAGCAAACACGTGACGTTTCGGGTATAACCCTTCGTCAGACAACAAACGTGAAATATCTAGAATCTAGATCTAAGTAATACCTCCGGCATCACACAATGTGATGTCAGAAGAAAAACATAAAGGAGAAAGAAAGAAAGAAAAGACAGTGATGACAAGAAACGTAGCAGAGGGGGGTGTGAAGAATGAGCGAGAGTGGAAGGTTGAGATCTAGAATGAAATAAAAATATGAAAATAAGTAAGTAATAAAAGGTGAGAAGGAGAAAGAGAGAATGAATGAGAAATAAAAAAATAAAAAAAAAAATAAATAAATAAATATATATATATATAGTGTATGATATATATATATAGAGATAGATATATATATAGAGACAGACAGACAGAGAGAGAGAGAGAGAGAGAGAGAGAGAGAGAGAGAGAGAGAGAGAGAGAGAGAGAGAGAGAGAGAGAGAGAGAGAGAGAGAGAGAGAGAGAGAGAGGGAGGGAGGAGAGAGACGGAGAGAGAGAGAGAGAGAGAGAGAGAGAGAGAGAGAGAGAGAGAGAGAGAGAGAGAGAGAGAGAGAGAGAGAGAGAGAGAGAGAGAGAGAGAGAGAGAAGGCAGGAAAGAAAGAAAGGGAGAGAGAGACGTGTGAGTATGGGACACAAGAACGAAAAATAAGATAAATGTAAGACTAGATCTATATCTCACTGGGTCTAGAAAGAAGAAATGATAGAGAATGAATGAAAGGGAGTATCAATCAAGGCAAAAATTTACACTGAAGGTGCGAAATGTATATAAATTACAAATTTATCGATGCAATAAGGGAAGAGAGTAAACAACTTATCTGAAATTTTTTAAAAAATGCCAGTTAGGACTAGCTGATGCTATCCAAGTTATCAAAGTCTCAAGTATTTTCTCCTTGGTGATAAAATAGGGTCTATTCCGTAATGGTAAGAAACCGTGCGCAAAGTTGCTTCCACGTAAAAAAAAAAATAAAAATACAAAATAATTTTTAATTTAAAAGTGTTCAAAGATGCCTACCATTGAATATGCTACCATAGATGGGGACACGGGGTGTGAACTGCCAGAGGGACCCAACAGGGTTAGGGTCGGATAGTTTCGTGGGGGGTGGTGTGGGGTCGGATGGGTTAGGGTCGAGGATGTTGAAGGGTCAAGGATAGTAACAGCGTGTGTCCGATTATGGGAGTTACTCCAGAGAAAATTATACAAATTGGTGTAAGACGTTCATACCGTGAGGGTTGATTGTGCCCAATCTTACTTACTATAAGCCGGTTCTCTAAAGACTTCCTAGACTCAGCACCGCCGGTACATGAGAATGCATACTCTCAGGTCATGGGTTCCTCGATGTCCTGGTCTATTAAAATGTAAAGGCAATGGCTTGCTTTCGCAGTATTCGATATCTCTCCTGTGATGGCCAAATCTGTTGGAGAGTTGCAAGCCAGTTTCTCCGATATAGGCCATTCCACAATGACTGCAGCGAAGAGCATAAATTACATTGCGAGAGGCACAGAAAAATTATCCAGGTCTGTCGCATTCCCCGACGGCGAGAGTCAGTAGAGAGGCTAGCCCTAACTGGCATTTTTTGAAATTTCAGATAAATTGTTTACTCTCTTCCTTTATTGCATCGATAAATTTGTAATTTATTTACATTTCGCACCTTCAGTGTAAATTTTTGCCTTGATTGATACTCCCTTTTATTCATTCTCTATCATTTCTTCTTTCTAGACCCAGTGACATTACATCTAGTCTTACATTTATCCTGTTTTTTGGTTCTTGTTTCCCATACTCACACATCTCTCTCCTTTCTTTCTTCCCTTCTTCCTTTTTCTTTCTTTCTCTCTCTCTCTCTCTCTCTCTCTCTCTCTCTCTCTCTCTCTCTCTCTCTCTCTCTCTCTCTCTCTCTCTCTCTCTCTCTCTCTCTCTCTCTCTCTCTCTCTCTCTCTCTCTCTCTCTCTCTCTCTCTCTCTCTCTCTCTCTCTCTCTATTTCTCTCATTCTCTCATTCTCTTTTCTCCTTCTCACCTTTTATTACTTACTTATTTTCATATTTTTATTTCATTCTAAATTTGAACCTTCCACTCGCTCATTCTTCACACCCCCTCTGCTACATTTCTTATCATCACTGTCTTTTTCTTTCTTTCTTTCTCTTTTATGTTTTTCTTCTGACATCACATTGTGTGATGCCGGAGGTATTACTTAGATCTAGATTCTAGATATTTCACATTTGTTGTCTGACGAAGGGTTATACCCGAAACGTCACTTGTTTGTTCTGTCTTTATTAGTGGAGTTGTCACTTATTGTCTTATTTCGCCTAAAAATATACTATTAGTAGATAACTGTACCAAGTTTCACGTGTAGAACAAAAAAATATGTAAGCAAACGAAAGTCAGTCACTCTCAATCCGCATATTTGTCATAGAGGGCCTAATGTTAAAAACAAGTTTTAAATATTTTTTTACAGGCCTGTTTCTGTTTGTCTCTTTGAAAGATCTTATACCTAAAGTATAATAAAAGCCTTAAGTATAATAAAAGCCTTAAGTATAATAAAAGCCTGAAGTAGAAACACGCACTTTAGTTGCTGACCGTGTGTTACATTTTGAATAATCCTTTGCCTTTGTTAGTGACACTTGAATTGCACATTGAACTTTCTAACCCTAACCTAACCCTAACCCTAACCTTAACCCTAACCACAATCCTAATCCTTTGCCTTTGTTAGTGACACTTTAATTGCACATTGAACTTTCTAGTTTGTTGTGTTAATTGAATGATGAATTTTATTTTTATCAGCTCTGACTATTGACCTAGAAACACCTAATTAAAATCCCATTATTTCCGTGCAGCAAATGCTCTTTACATAAAATTACCTCCTTAAGATCCCGCTAGTTACAACCCGGTTAGCTTTAGAACCCATTCATGAAAACACAACAATCCACACTCAATTTAGCTGATAAGAATTGCCGATAACGAGTGGTATCATGGTATGTTGCAAGTGACTCATAGAACGGCGCGTGGGGAGTATATCACTCAGTGATCAGGAAAATAATATTGATATATTTAATATTTCTAGATATCACGAAAATCATGTTGACATGTATCACTATTTTAAGTTAGCACGAAAATTATATCGATATATCAAAAATCAATAAATGGTCTTGATGGATGTCTTGCTAAAATGGTTGTTTTTTGTGGGTTTTATTGGTGGGGGGGGGGTGGGTAAACATTTTTTAGGGGAAGTGGATTGTTGTTGCTTTTTTTTCTTTTGTATTTCTCTATTCATGTTTTCATTTTTTTATGGGGCAACATGTTCATTGATCTTCATTGGGTTATATTTATTTCTAAATGGGGTTGAATAGATTTATTTAAGTCACGAAAGCACAATTTTGAAAACTATACATTGAAGTAACACTTGATTTTTGTTAGCCTATTTCATTCTAGGGCGTGAGGTATTGTCTTGATTCTGTGGGTACATGTACATGTAAATGGACACCATTTGCATTGGTATAGTATACAAGATTATCTCGAACATAGGTACCCCAAAATAGAAAGTTTACATTGATCAATGTGCCGCTTGTCGGGCATCCATTTTTATAATAATAGATAAAATGAAAGACAAATAGAATAAAAGTACTTAAAAACGCGTAATATATTAAAACCATAAATACATACCATCCTTCTGTTTGAATGTTCATTGATTTGACCCCAAGACGTATATATGTGAAAATAAATACAGTAGGTTAAAAAAACGGAACCCATATAAATGTTAATACCTTCTCGACATCGCTGCCAATAGCCATACGGTTTTAACACAATGAACTTCGGTTTATACATTTTGATAAATACAAGGTTCATTTGATAGAATTCCTGGAACAATGAAAGTCAAGCAATTTGGAGAAAAAAAGAGGTCGATTTTCAATATTCAATATTTCTGAAATAAATTGAAACAACAAGAAGTCATAAACTTGTGTTTGGTGAAACCATCCAAAAACGATGAAAATGACTTTAAAACCCATCAAACAATTTTCAATATGTAGCAAGTCAATTAAAAATGATCCACTTACTAGTGGTTTCATGAAATTGCTCGACATTACATCCTTTATGCTGTTTTGCAATTTCACTTGGTTCACAAAGTTTTCAATTGTGCATGCGGACATCTTAGGTGCTGCTAGCTATCTTTAGAAGATGTTTGATTTCTTATTCGAGCTAATATAGGTTCTCCGGACGATTTTTATACACATTGTTTATAATAACCCCACAGGCGGACATCAATGGACTTAGATCTGTTTGTTACTAGATCATCGAAGATGTTGTTGATGAAGGGCAAGCGTCACAGTTGCTGTATGTGGTAACACCACTAGTATACTCCTGCCCCGCTCAAAAACATACAACTTACAAGCAACAGCACAAAAATCACCATGGATGAGTTTGCCTTAAACAGTAGGCAACGATGTTTGTGTCTGGAAACAGTTCTCAGCTTTGAAAAGTATAAAGTAGTATTGATAATATCAGTAATTCTGATTTCGATAAATACATTTTATTTTGAATGCCCTCTTTTAAAATGTTTATGGCTATTGTTGATGATTATTTTCAAAATTTCATTTCAGTTTCTCTGTATGGGGAGAGCTACATACAAATCCCCTTCAATGATGCCAATAGTGCTACGTCCATCTCATTACAGTTCCGCACTCATCGGCCACATGGGCTACTACTGCTTGCTGCTGGGAAAACTGATTATATTCTCCTCCAACTCAATGCTGGTATTATAGAGACTCGTGTCAATCTAGGATCGGGAGAAGCTGTTGTATTTTCAGCTCGTGGATTGCGGTTGGATGACTCCAGATGGCACAGCATTGCAATTAATCGCACCCTGGATACGGTATTCTTGGAAATTGATGGGGTAGGCCAAGGTCAAGGCACAACTCCTGGCACCTACTATGATCTCAATATTGATTATGGAGTTATTCTCGGGGGCGAGGGAAAATTAAAAAATACCCTGATCAGATTGTCAGATCGTATAGAGGTTGTTTAAGAGACGTTATCTTTAATGAAAGAATTGTCCTATCAGAGGCCAAAAATTTGAAAAGTGCCCACAATGCCTTCCAAGTGTCTTGGCATTGTGATAGCGAATTCTTTGCTCCATCTGACTCGCCCGTCAGCTTTGCAACAGATACTTCATTTATAGCCTTTCCTTATTTAAGAATCTACCAAAACCAAGATGCAATCATCTCTTGTGAATTCAAATCCAGATCTGCCAATGCTATAGTTCTATTCAATTCAGGCAAGGGATCCACATGGGAAGACTTTTTCGCCGTTGAATTAGTTGGTGGCCAGGCAAAGCTCTCCATAGACAAAGGAAGTGGTGTCATAGAGCTCTACGTGGATCAAACTGTTAATGATGGAAAGTGGCACCAACTAGAAATCACCATCTCTCACACAGTAGCCCAGCTGCAGATAGATCATTTGAAAAACACTACCCGCTTCCACCTGGGTGGTAAAAATGTGTTAAACCTGGCCAACCACTTGTATATTGGAGGAGTTGGTTTCCAGGCAAGACCAAATGCCATAAAATTGGGTCTTGTGTCCCTTCAAGGTACCATGACTATGCGGGGTTCTATGATTGGCTGTGTCAGGAACATCAAGATGAATTCTCGTACCTACAGCTTTCATCAGATTCAAATTTCACGTCTCGTGGATGCTGGCTGTGTTTGGGATTACCCGTGTTCAAAGGATCCGTGTATAGCGGGTGCTGAGTGCGTGGAGCTGGAAGGACCAGACTTTCGGTGTAACTGTGATATTGATAAACAAGTTTGTGTCAAAAGAGAATTTCAGTCTTTTTTCAGTTGAAGAAAACAAAGATGTAGAAGGAATTTTCTCAATTCAGGAGCTGAAAGTGACTCAAGGGAAGGCTGCTGTAATAGACTATAGCATCGTCAAACCTAGCGACGATATGATTAATGCTGTGATAAGGGAAAATGCAGTGGTTTTTACCATAGAGCAATATCCAAAGTATGGACACGTTGAATTTCTCAAAAGACCAGGAACTTTCCATTCTTTCACTCTGCAAGAATTAAAAAATGGCAACTTGTATTATCGACATGGTGGCATGAAAAGTTCAGAAATAGACAGCACAGTGTGGAAAGTGCATTTCAGTTCATTGAACCAGGAATATGAGTCAAAAATAAAGAATGTATATGAGTTTGTGATACCGATTCGCATTGAATTACGGTTGTCTGGTTCACTAAAACTAATTTTGGGTTGCGGCAACATTCTGTCATTATCACGAGAGGCTCGCATATTAATTACCTCCAAAATTATAGATGTCCAAGTCGATTCAGCCTCCGCGGCAACAGTAATATTTTCAATTCAATACCTTCGCCCTGCCAAAAGTAGATTTGAGCTGGTTAATGATCCAGGAAAAGCTATAACATCATTCTCTCTCTTGCGGGATGTGCAAGATGGTGCTATTTATTTCCAGCATCAAGAAGATAAAATTGTCTACACTAAGCTTACCGTGTCTGACGGAGTTTCACACAGTGATCCAGCAGATCTTCGTTTTAAGGAAGAAGACTTGGAAATTTTGTTGTTAATAACACTGGGATTCTTTTGGGTTATGGTGGTAATGAATTACTTACCGCCTATAATCTTAGCTCCTTAACTAATTTAAAACTGGAAGACATTGAAATATTGTATTACATTGTTCACCGTCCTAGCCATGGGGCAGTTCAGAAGTTTGACCCAGTGACGCAACAGTGGATGAATGCTGAAGTCTTTGCACAGAGACAGATTGATTTGGGATTCATTCGTTATTCTCATCAACCTGGGCATACCATTGCTAGTTATGATCAGTTTAAATTTGAGGTAAGAGCCAAGATTTCAAAAGCCCAGCCATGTTGGTCAACATACGATTCAAAACAGTCACGCTCAACTTTGAACACGATTCAGATCTTACCCTTCAAGGAAAATCTTTTGGCAAATTTTCAAATTCATCTCTGATGGTTATGCCCGATACAGGTGACTTAAACCTAAGTGATATTATCTTTACAATACTCCGAGCACCTCAATGGGGGTCATTATATCTGACTAGAGAGCATGTAAGTAGTGAAAATGATTTTGAAAGAAAAGTTACTTTAAAAGTTGACAGCACTTTCTCTCAGCAGGACGTTAGTGATGGATGTGTCTACTTCAAATTAGACAACATGGTGTCAGTGTCGGAGCAGCTGGTTGACTACATTGATCTTCAGGCATCCTATTTTGGCTTTGCCATGAGAGTGCGAGCCCGGTCCTGTATTTCCCCCAAACACTGCAAAGTCAAGGTCAGTTGGTCAACACAGGCTTGATTTCCGTAGAGGAGGGAGGTTACAGTGTCATAACGAAATACATGTTATCCATTGAAAATGGCAAATTCAATCATTATACTTTTACTCTTCTTGTGCAACCTGAACATGGCTCCATTAATATTGTTGAACCTGAAACAACATCAGCATTGAGAACTAATACTACCTATTTCACTTTATCTGAAATTGAAACTGGTAGAGTGGTTTACCAGCATGATGACAGTGAACATAACAAAGATTCTTTCACATTTTCTGTAATGCCGGTAATAAACGAGGACCTTATGTCAGAGAATAAAGAAATTCAGGAATATCATGGAAAATTTCATATCACAATTACAATGAGAAATGACAATCCACCTGTTCGAATCATCGATAAAATGTTTAATGTCGTTGCAAATGGAAGCAGACATCTCACCATAAAAGAATTAGCTTTTCTAGATGAGGACATGGCTTTTGATTCATCCACTATTTCGTATCACATTGGTCCAATAGCCAATGGTCACTTGCTCAAAGAAAGCACCATGAAAGAAACTACCAATTTCACTCAGGCTGATCTTCAAGCAGGCTCCCTTATCTTTAGGCATTCAGGACAAGTTTATGGACGCGCCACTCTTGTAGTGTCAGACGGAAAACATTACACAAAAAGTGTGTTGCTAATTCGAGCCATGGAGCCTTTTTTAACTGTTATCACTGAAAACGAACTTGTGGCAAGATCAGGCCAAAAGGAGTTGATAACTGTTGATCATTTGAGAGTTGTATCAAATTTTGATTTCCAAGACGTAAATGTAATATTCTTCATCATGGATGGCCCCCAATTTGGTCGTTTGCTATTGAATGGGGGACAAACGTCCAAATTTACCTACACAGATATTTTGGAAAACAGAGTTCAATATGTCAATGGCCCAGACAAGACTGAAAAAGACTTTATCAAATTTTCTGTACGTTTTGGTAAAATGATGAACCACTCGACATTATACATTGAGCTAGCTACAGATGAAATGTACAATCTTCCGGAAATAGTTCACAATCAAATTTTGGATGTGGCTAGCTTTCATTCCGAGGTAATAACCTCCAGCTACCTTCAGATCAGTCACACTGATTATGCTAGTAATGAAATCGAATTAATCATCACTCGACTACCTGAAAGAGGACATTTGACGATTAAAGGAAAAGCTGTCAAATCAGGTAATGCCCCTGAATTTACCCAACAAGACATTGATGATGGGCTGATTATGTTTACTAGTGATTCTGCCGACATTCTCTTCGATAGTTTCATGTTTGATGTTGGCACAGAACATCAGAGTTTAAGAGACATAGAATTCTTAATTAACACCATTCCACAAAGACATCAGAAAAACGAGAAAAATGTCACAGTAAGGGAAGGAGGGACTTTGGTACTGAAGAGACTTAATAACAATGAGCAATCGTTTAGCTTCTGACACGAAGACGAGAATTGTGATAGATAAAGCACCAGGGCATGGAAATGTCTATCTAAAAAACAATATAAAGCATTCAGTAATAACCTCTTTTCTTTGAGCAGCTTGATTCAAGGGAAAGTAGTCTACTCTCACGATGGCAGTGAAAATCAATGCGATGAATTCATTTTGCTCGTGAAAAACCCCAATCCAAACATACCCGCCATAGCTTCAGACATTGTGGTTCAAGTCACACCTATCAATGATGAGCCTCCTGTTGTAGAGATCAACCGGGGGCTGGACGTTTGGACGGGTTCTGTCTCCTTGCTGAAGAACGAAAAGCCTCAGAATTTCAGATCCTGACTCAAAAAAAGAAGAGCTGGAAATCGTCCGTCCTCCCCTACAAATGGCTACCTGGCATACCTTCAAAATCCGTTCAAGCAAATTTCCAGATTTTCTCAACTGGACGTGGATAATGATCAAGTTGTGTTTGTTCACAAAGGTGAGGAGAGCATGCGCAGGGCTTGGGGTGGGGGCGTGGTGTATGTCTGCTATTAGGGATTGGGAAGTTTGGGCTTGGGGGGGGGGGGGGGGGGGGGGGGTCATGATCAAGTTGTGTTTGTTCGCAAAGGTGAGGAGAGCATGCACAGAGCTTAGGGGGGGTGGTGTAAGTCTGCTGTTAGGGATTGGGAAGTTTGGGGTTTGGGGGGGGGGGGCGATAATGATTAATTAAGTTGTGTTTGTTCACGAAGGTGAGGAGAGCATGCACAGGGCTTGGGGGGGACGGTGTAAGTCTGCTGTTAGGGATTGGGAAGTTGGGGGGGGGGGGGGTCATGGTTGTGTTTGTTCACGAGGTGAGGAGAGCATCATGGGCTTGATTTTTTTTGTATGTAGTTTGGCTGCTACTTTTTGCTGAGTGCCATTGGTTTGTTCATTTAATTTGGAGTATTGCCTCGATTTTGTTTGAGGGGCCCTCCCCCCCCCCCCCCCCCCCCCTTGTCAGGTATTAGGAGTTTTTTTTTTCATCGGAGATGGACAATAAAAAGTTGCGTCCAGGTGAGGGGAGTATCACAGCAGTTAGTAACTCAGTAACTGTAAGTTGTAACGGTGAAAAATTGGTAGTTTTGGGAGTTGGGAGGGGGTGGTTGAAAAGTAGTTTCAGAAGTACTGGTAAATAACAGAGCAGTCCGGAGAAATTGGACAGTTTGAGAAATGCTACAAAATGATCAACCTAAGGATCATCTTAGGAGGCGTGGATGTGGGTGTAAGTCAGATGTTAAAAAATGGTCAAGATGAGGACAAGGACTTTGGGGGGGTGACAGTTGGAGGGTTTTAGCGTTTTGGGTTTGGGATGGAGGCAAGTAGGACAATGGTTCTAAAGACATGAGTTTGGCTGCTACTTTTTGCTGAGTGCCATGGTTTACTAAAGGACATGACCTATTTTGTTTTTGAACTACCCCTTGTCCAGGTAAAAGACCAACATTTACCTTCACAGATGGACAATTAGAGCGTCCAGTGTGCAGATCACAGCAGTTAGTAACTCAGTAACTGTAGGTTAAGGACCAAAGACCTTGACCTACAACTTTTACAAGTACTAAGTAAATACAGAGCAGTCCGGACACAGTTTGAGAAATGACCAAAAACAACCTAATATCATCTTAGTGACCAAAGGCATGAAATCAAATACAAAAGGTCAAGTAGGACAAGGACTAAAGACATGACATACAGTACTATAAGTAGGACAAGGACTAAAGACATGACCTACAACTACAAGTAGGACACGGACTAAAGACATGACCTACAATTACAACTAGGACAAGGACTAAAGTCATGACCTACAATTACAATTAGGACAAGGACCAAAGGCATGACCTACAACTATAAGTAGGACAAATGACTAAAAGACATGACCTACAAGTATAAGTAGGACAAGGACTAAAGGAATGACCTACAACTAGTAAGTAGGACAAGGACCAAAGGCATGACCTACAATTATAAGTAGGACAAGGACTAAAATCATGACCTACAACTATAAATAAGTAGGACAAGGACTAAAGACATGACCTACAACTATAATTAGGACACGGAACAAAGGCATGACCTACAACTATAAGTAGGACAAGGACTAAAGTCATGACCTACAACTACAAGTAGGACAAGGACCAAAGGCATGACCTACAACTATAAGTAGGACAATGACTAAAGACATGACCTACAACTATAAGTAGACAAGGACTAAAGACATGACCTACAACTAGTATAAGTAGGACATGGACCAAAGGCATGACCTACAATTACAAGTAGGACAAGGACTAAAATCATGACCTACAACTACAAGTAGGACAAGGACTAAAGACATGACCTATAACTACAATTACGACAAGGAACAAAGGCACGACCTACAACTATAAGTAGGACAAGGACCAAAGACAAGACCTACAAGTATAAGTAGGACAAGGACCAAAGGCATGACCTACAAGTATAAGTAGGACAAGGACTAAAGACATGACCTACAACTACAAGTAGGACAAGGACTAAAGACATGACCTATAACTACAATTAAATGACAAGGAACAAAGGCACGACCTACAACTATAAGTAGGACAGGACCAAAGACAAGACCTACAAGTATAAGTAGGACAAGGACCAAAGACATGACCTACAACTATAAGTAGGACAAGGACCAAAGGCATGACCTACAGGTATAAGTAGGACAAGGACCAAAGGCATGACCTACAACTACAAGTAGGACAAGGACCAAAGGCATGACCTACAACTATAAGTAGGACAATGACTAAAGACATGACCTACAACTATAAGTAGGACAAGGACTAAAGACATGACCTACAACTATAAGTAGGACACGGACCAAAGGCATGACCTACAATTACAAGTAGGACAAGGACTAAAATCATGACCTACAACTACAAGTAGGACAAGGACTAAAGACATGACCTACAAGTATAAGTAGGACAAGGACCAAAGGCATGACCTACAAGTATAAGTAGGACAAGGACTAAAGACATGACCTACAACTACAAGTAGGACAAGGACCAAAGGCATGACCTACAACTATAAGTAGGACAAGGACTAATGACATGACCTACAACTATAAGTAGGACACGGACCAAAGGCATGACGTACAAGCATAAGTAGGACAAGGACCAAAGGCATGACCTACAACTATAAGTAGGACAAGGACTAAAGACATGACCTACAACTATAAGTAGGACACGGACCAAAGGCATGACGTACAAGTAGCACCGACATTTTAACTCTATGTTGGATCATGTTTTAGGATGAATGGCAAGCGCGCAGTAAGCCCCGTAAAGATGCCATATCGCCATATATATATGTTTCCACTCGTGGCTGTTAACTCTACCTTCTCAGCTTCTCTATGGGGATCCGGAACCACATCCAACGCCGTCCCTCCATCCAGGGGAGAAACACTGGTCCAGAGGCAAGGGTGTTTGGGTTTTGTTTTAGTAGAAACCATCCCCTCGTCCAAGAAGGTAGATTGTGACACCTACTCCCATCGGAGATAGACGATAAAATGGAAGTCTCGTGTGGAGGTCACAACACTTGGCACGTTAAAAAAGACCTTGGCTGTTGACAGGGCAGTCCCGGCAAAATTATAAATCCTACCCAAACCTCTGAGATTGCCTTAGTTATGGATTTGGGTACGATCAAATCAAATTAAAAGCCTTCCATCCATGATTGTCCTAGAAGGCAACTAAAGATGGGACTAGTGGGCCAACAGTATCTGCCGTGTTTTGCTAGAGACAACAGGGTTAGGGTGTCGCCTATAATCTACAAGCTCTTTGGTACCCGGCAGTAGTGCAAAGTCGACATTTCTGTTGTCTTACTTTTATCTTCCATCCATCCTCCACTTTATCTTGCTCTATCGTTATGTGTGAGTCTTATTTTTACTTCTTGCTCCCCGCATGGTTTTGAATCCCACAGAGAAAGCACCTTGTCTTTTCCCGTGATGGAAATGGGAATCTTGGAAGTTGAGGTGAAACACCCTGCTGGAGTGTCTAGCCAACACGCCTTTTGGCTCTGGTTGTGGTGTGGGGAGGGAGTTACCTTTAGGGTATGGGGGTGCTCGCCTTCCTCCCGATCAAGGCAAAGCCTCAAAGTAGTCCTGGCATGCGGATCATGTCCCCATATTGGGCTCGTACTATGGGTGGGACACTGCCAGGACTGAAATAAATAATGAAACTTTATGGCAAAATCAAAAGGCAGCTGGTAATTTCACGACATATATATAATATGAATTTCTTTATTTATTTATCAGGCTCCCCTTTCTACCTTCCAGTGTATGGGTTTAGATGCCCGAAATGATCTGTCTCCGGCAGCCCCTGACATTTTCTGTTTCTCCGGTGAAAGTTAAAATTTCTTTGCCTATTTTTGATCTTTTTCCCACTTTCTCTGAGGTTTGCCTTTTGGTCGTTTATTAGCTTTATCTTGAGATTTAGCACTGTATATTGATTTAGCTATTCTATTGTCATTCATTCTGTTAACATGCCCAAACCATCTCCAGTTGATTTATTTCTATCTCTTACTTTTTATGCCATCTGCTTTGGTTTTATCTCTTATTGTTTTGTTTCTGATTTTGTCTCTTTTAGTTTTCCCTACTAGTACTACTCTTCTTAGATATGTCATTTCAGCTGCTTGTTCTCCACTATATTCCCTACTGTCTAAGTCCACGTCTCACTACCATAGAGGTACTTGTAGGAAAACAAGAATTGTCAAAAATAACCAAAATGGTTGTATTCAACATAGTTGTCTTTTAGTGGCATCTTTGTTAGGTCCATAAGCTACTATAATTAATTTCTCTTTTTTGGGTTAATATTTAACTTTAATAGCCATGAGCTTATAAATCTCCAACTCTCTAGTATCTTTTCTTGCCTTTTATGGATTAGGAGGCCTACTCCTGCTCTAGCTCTATCTTTGACATCTACTCCTGAGAAGATTAAAATATGACTTGCTACATTTTCAACTCCTTGTCCTTTTTTCTTTGTTTTTGTAATGGCCAAAATGTCTACTTTGAAATTTTCCATTTTTTCCGTAATTTTAAGTCGTTTCCATTTATTTCCCAATATTCCATGTTCCAAAAATCACAGTCCGTGTTCTTTCCAGAGTCGTCGAAAAGTTCAATCCGGTATATCATCATATTTAATACTTTGAATCAGTTTGTTTTGGATAAGCATGGGATTAGCCCACTGTACCCTAGGTAGATGATGGGTCTGCCACTTTGAGAGCCCCCTACCAGGCATTGTTATTTTTTGTCATGGTTAACTACCTTAGCCTTTGGTCACTTAAGGCCAGCCAGCAAGGCAGCAGGTTATTTTCTGTCAGGGTAATTCCCTTAGCCTTTGGTCAACCAAGACCTGCAAGGCAGCAGGTTGTTTTCTGTAACGGTTAACTCCCTTATCCTTTAGTCAGCCAAGACCTACGTGCAAGGCAGCATGGATGGCGGGCCGCTAATCCCCGTACAGGTGCTTACCTGTCCACTGCCCGGATATAATATGAATATTACTGCAAACGGTAGTTTCACGACCTGTTTCAAGACCAATCAGGAGGCTTGACCTCTCAATGTGCGCTCTCTCTTAAGTTAAACCGGCTGCAATATTGGCCCACTAGACTAAGAGTAGTAATAGACTGCTAGGTCAGATCACCGGGATACCCCCCCCCCACACAGACCTAGATCTAGGTCTATTCTATTATTAACTTATTTTACAATTATTATAGCAGTGGATCTAGATTTATATTTGTAGATCATAGATCTTTGTAAGTATTCTAAGATCTAGATCTACTGTACTGTATTATTGCTTAATTTTCATGTATCAAAAAGATAACAATCAATTAGCAGATATGGTCACTACACTTTAACCTGTCCCCACAGAAAGTTGCAAATTAAAACTTAAAAGAAGAACAAAAACAGCGAACAACAAAAACAACCCAAAAACCCGACAACAAAATGAGAGAAAAAAAGGAGCCAAAAAAAAAGTCAACATCTGCCAAATGTTTATTACATGTATTTAGACAAAAATTTCCAAAACTGGTAAAAAAATCCTTCGCTAGTGATAAATTAAAAAAGATAAATAAGAAAGGAAAAAGAAAGAAAAGTCAACATCTGCCAAATGTTTATTACATTTACATACATGTATTTAGACAAAAATTTCCAAAACTTGTAAAAAATCCTTCGCTAGTGATAAATTAAAAGAGACAAAAAGAAAGAAAAAGAAAGAAATATGCATGAAAAGAGTCATAAGGCAGTAAAAGGTGTAACACAAAACCCCCGTGGGAATCCGGAACCTCTCCAAGGAAAGAGAGGAACAGAATAGATAGACATACCCCCGCCTTCTCTTCTATGCGTGTGATAGAAGGCGACTAAGCTTCCCACATAGTCTGCCGCGGGTTGCGAGTGACAACAAGGCAACGTATCGCCTATCTGTGCATTACAATCCCTTTTGTGGCGCAGAGGCGACATCTTTTTTCTGTTATTTCTTGTTCTCCCCTTCCTGCTTCTTACTCCAACCTCCTCCCCTCTTCTCACCGCTTCTGCCGCGTGTTGTAAGTAGCAACACAACGCAGTGTGTCGCCTATGCATTACAAGCCCTGTTGGGGTGCAGAGACGACATCTCTTTTCCCTTACTTCTGTTTTATTTTTCTATCCATCCATTCATGTTTGCTCTATCGTCATGTCTCCATCTCCTCTTCTTTCTATGTCTTATCCATCCACTCTTGTTTGCTCTATCGTCATGTCTCTATCTCCTCTTCTTTCTATGTCTTATTCTTATCCATCCACTCTTGTTTGCTCTATCGTCATGTCTCCTTCTCCTCTTCTTTCTATGTCTTATCCATCCACTCTTGTTTGCTCTATCTTCATGTCTCCTTCTCCTCTTCTTTCTATGTCTTATCCATCCACTCTTGTTTGCTCTATCGTCATGTCTCCTTCTCCTCTTCTTTCTATGTCTTATCCATCCACTCTTGTTTGCTCTATCGTCATGTCTCCTTCTCCTCTTCTTTCTGTCTTATCCATCCACTCTTGTTTGCTCCATCGTCATGTCTCCATCTCTTCTTCTTTCTATGTCTTATCCATCCACTCTTGTTTGCTCTATCGTCATGTCTCCTTCTCCTCTTCTTTCTATGTCTTATCCATCCACTCTTGTTTGCTCTATCGTCATGTCTCCATCTCTTCTTCTTTCTTTGTCTTATCCATCCACTCTTGTTTGCTCTATTGTCACGTCTCCATCTCTTCTTCTTTCTATGTCTTATCCATCCACTCTTGTTTGCTCTATTGTCACGTCTCCATCTCTTCTTCTTTCTATGTTTTATCCATTCACTCTTGTTTGCTCTATCGTCATGTCTCCTTCTCCTCTTCTTTCTATGTCTTATCCATTCACTATTGTTTGCTCTATCGTCATGTCTCCATCTCCTCTTCTTTCTTTGTCTTGGTCCCTTCGCCCTCACTTTGGGATTTAAATTTCCCTATTGGGCGCCCTAGCTACCCCACCTGTGAGGTGCGGCCCCTAAAGACGGGTTGGCGGTGTGGCCTACACTCGCCCAATCGGGTGGGACACCGTCTCGATATGCCCATATCCGGATAATCCGGAATCTCGAAGACTGTTCGTCTGAAAGATAATACATTTATCGCCAATGCTTACTTGTACGCTATTCTTTTTGCTATGAATGATATAAAAAATCTGTCGAGTTATCAGAATTTTATTTTCTGGACGGATAGTCTGTTTGCCCTTTAGCGTTTAAGAATCTCAGATTTATAATAAATAAAATCTAGTCATAATTATAGCACTATTCAGACACCTTTTTAAGAAAACATGTTGGAAAACACATTACTTTTTGTCTGGATACCGGGGCATGTGGGTATCAATGCAAATGAAAGTGCCAATAAATTAGCAAAAGAAACACACCCAAAGATGTCAGCCCTAATGCTTTACTTGAATATATACAGATTTAAGAGTTTTAACAAATAATTATATTATCACAACTTGACAGGAGGGAGTGAGACCAAGAAGTTAATATCATTATCAAGCTTCATGAAGTGGTCCCAAAAATGAAAAAAGGCCAAATTAAGAAATAGAAAAAGAGAGCCGCGTGTTAAGCCGCCTACATATTATTAGTCATTCATGGCTCACGAAGATAACCAGCCTTTCTGTCACTCCTGTGATTGCCTTTTTATTATATTAAACATCTTTTGATAGACTGCTCTGATCCGGTCGATATGCCAATGAAATACTATTCCAAAAGAAGCAGTTACATCTCTTTCGGAATATTGTTTCAGAAACCATATTTGCATTTTTGAAAGAAATTGGACTGTATCGACAGATCTAGCGTACTTATAGTTATACTAATCAATTTTTAAAACATTGGCTAGACAATATTTACACATAGTTATGGAAGATTTTGATTTGTTAAAGTATTTCTTCATGTTCTACTTCGACAGTTGTCAGGAACATTAGTCAGCTTCGCACCCTGAGATCACCCCCACGATCGATGGGGTTACGGTACTTCAAAGAAACGGAATTTTATTTATTTCTTCAACCCTTTTTTATTTTTTTTATTTCAATGGTATTCCATGTTTTACTTTTTTTCAAACATTACCCTTCGAGAATGGTATTCCATGTTTTACTTTTTTCAAATGTTACCCTTTGGAGAATGGTATTCCATGTTTTACTTTTTCAAATGTTACCCTTCGGAGAGTGCTTTTGGTCGAAAGGCTGAACTTTTGATAAATAGATTTGTTTCCCACTTTATTAGATTTGATGTTGCTTTATTTCATGTGTTTAAATTCTCACTCTCAGGCAAGACATTCACTCATTAAGTGCAATGTGTACTTACTAAGTGCAATGTGTACTTACTAAGTGCAATGTGTACTCACTAAGTGCAATGTGTACTTACTAAGTGCAATGTGTACTTACTAAGTGCAATGTGTACTTATTAAGTGCAATGTGTACTTACTAAGTGCAATGTGTACTTACTAAGTGCAATGTGTACTTACTAAGTGCAATGTTTACTTACTAAGTGCAATGTGTACTTACTAAGTGGAATGTGTACTTACTAAGTGGAATTTGTACTTACTAAGTGCAATGTTTACTTACTAAGTGGAATGTGCTTACTAAGTGCAATGTGTACATACACAGTGCAATGTGTACTTACTAAGTGCAATGTGTACTTACTAAATGCAATGTGTACTTACTAAGTGCAATATTTACTTACTAAGTGCAATGTGTACTTACTAAGTGCAATGTGTACTTACTAAGTGCAATGTTTACTTACTAAGTGCAATGTTTACTTACTAAATGCAATTTGTACTTACTAAGTGCAATGTGTACTTACTAAGTGCAATGTGTACTTACTAAGTGCAATGTGTACTTTCTAGGTGCAATGTGTACTTACTAAGTGCAATGTGTACTTACTAAGTGCAATGTGTACTTACTAAGTGCAATGTGTACTTACTAAATGCAATGTGTACTTACTAAGTGCAATGTTTACTTACTAAGTGCAATGTTTACTTACTAAGTGCAATGTGTACTTACACACAACTTGCTTCTTTTTGTTTTCAATGTTGCTGTTGCTTAGGACAAAAGAAAGAACATTTTTTTTTATGTTGGCAGGTGCTGACAAGGGACAGTTCAAGTTTCAAAGCCACTGACGGGGTCAACAGCAATGACCTTCAAGCTTTTCACATTCGAGCTACACCAGTTGAGATTATTGTTGACGTCAACCAGACAGTTCAAATTTTTCCAAACAGCCTTCAACCTGTTCTCAATTCCTCTCTGCTGGCCAGAGCATCATCCTTGAACTTCACAGATGTTATCGAATTCACGATCATAAAACCTTTCCCCAGCAAAGGCAAAATTATCTCAATGGTCAACAGTCGTTCCTCGGAAATCAAGTCTTTTACACAGCATGATATTAATGCAGGGAAAATTTTCTACAAACATTCACGATACAAGAAAGTATGGGAGGAGACTGATTTGGTTCATGTAGAAATTGCTACGTCTTATGCCAAAACTTTGACTAATTTAGCCCTTGTGGTTAACATTTCATATACTCACATCAATAATTATAATTATCAAGATTTGCTTAGCATTCATCCTCTGTCTCTTAAGGAAGGTAACGAAATGGCTATTACACAAAGAAATTTTAACCCTGTGAGATTTATACAGAGTATTCAAAGTGTGAATCCGGATGCACAGGTGGAGTTTTCAATTACATCGCTGCCACATTTTGGTTACCTCACGTTTAATGATGAAGATGCAGATGTCGGTGCTGTGTTTAGCAGAGATGATGTGGAAGCTAAGAAGCTGGTTTACCTGGGTGAGTTTGCTGATAAACGTGGGACAGGTTTCAGTTTACTGTGGAAAATTTTAGTGCCTAGATCAGAGAATGAGATTAGCAAGTCATCAGCCAAAACATTCGACTTCCCCATCACAATCATTCCTGTCAACGACAAACCGTTTCATGTCATCACTATTGTGTTCAGGATAAGAGTCACACAGGGTGAACAAGTCCTTCTCGAAGCTCAGAATTTGACAACAGTTGACCTAGATACTGGACCGGAAGGAATTATGTACATGGTGGTCTTGCAACCCATTAGTGGCATGCTTGTAAGGAAGTCTGCCCCCGGCATTCGCCTGAAGCATTTCACGCAGAAAGAAATCAATGACAATCAAATTATATTCAAACATAATGGCTCTCGCGAGGTTGGAGGCAGTTTACGTTTAAAAGTCAGTGATGGGCTGTTTCAGCAGAGTTTTTCAACATGACCATTGATGTTACACCACTCAAGATAACTGTAGCTCTGGGACGAGCTGTACCTTTTATTCAAGGAAAGCAGTCTGTCATTATAAAAAGGGAACATTTGAAAGTGTTCACAACTGGTGATTATAATGCATTATCATATAAGATCACACAAGCCCCTCAGTTTGGCACACTGCTCCGTTATAATTCTCATCTGACTGAATTCACTCAGAAAGACATTGATGAAGAGCTTTTAATCTATGCCCAGGATAACGATTCCTTGGGAGATGATTTTTTCGTCTGCGACATTTATCTCAGCAACATTGATTGCTCCTGGACACAGTGCAATTTGACATCATTATGAAACCCCTGGTCAAGCAGGGTCCACTGCTTACTGCCGCGGATCCAAAATGGCCATCACCAGAGCCAGTTTGGATGCCAGTGAACTTGCGCAAATCAGCAACGACAATCCAATGTTTTATATCACGACACCTCCCAAACATGGCTACATTATGACTAGAAGTCGACAGAAACGAGAAATCAGGCGGAAAGGTAATTTTACTACAATTTCATACTTCACGTTTAAAGACATTGTTTACACCCGATCTATTTTGTTGCTAAATCAACGTCGGCCACTCAAGACAGTTTTACATTCTGTCAGCAAAGGGAATACCGTCGGCAAAGGGGGAATTCATTATTCAGTTGGAGCCAGCGGACGACTACGCTGATGTTGACATTGACACTGGAGAATGGCCGAAAGAGGATGTGGATGGAAACGTGGATGAGCCAACAAGTGATGCAAAGGATGATCAAAGTTCAGATGCAGATGGCGATCATGTGGCCAAGGAACCAGCTTTAGGTGGAGATGATGAGAACAAATCGTTAATAATCATCGTCGTTGTCGTTTGTGTGTGTGTGGTGTTAGTGGTTATGTTCATGTTAGGAGTGTGTTTCTTACGTAAAAGACAGCGAAATCAGGTGTCACATCGCACGACATGGGTTCAGTCAAACCCCGTCCATACATTAGCAGTCCTTTACAGCTTGAACAACCTCATGTGTTCATTGAACCACAACAGGAAAGCAGAACTCCGGTTGGAGAGGAGGATACGGCTTTGATGAACGATAATGAAGACCACATGTATGTGAACACATCTCATATCAATAAGATTCACGACGGAGATGGTGAACCGAGGCAGAGGGCCTCTCCACACACCAGAAGACTGTAGTTTGACAGAAAGTCATGTGACGCAATTGTTTGATTTTCAAAGCCATGATGACTCTGGTGTACTTTTAAACCAAGCAGGTGGTCGAGGCTCTAGCGCCAGCACTGATCTGATGGAATGGACTTTGATGGAGCCAGACGTGCTGCAGCATTGCTATGATGCGACGCCAGTCCTTCGGAATAACCAATACTGGCTATAGCTGAGATACAACTAAAACTACTCTCAACAGTCACAAAGTATTTCTAAGTCACTAGTCCATTGTTTGGTTTGTACAATTGAGGTCTATTTCATAAGTAAGTTTCTCACATTGCATCACAAAATGTTGTGTCATTCGGTGGCTGTGCAATATTTTGAAGCAAAACTGTTCCTGATAATCATAAAATGATTGATGTGCAGGTATGTCATTGCCAAGCTTCATAGCTATAGCTATAGTGGAACACATTTTATGGACATGGCAATTTTGCTTATGAACTGGACCTCCCACACACACACACATTTTTTCTCTGTCCCTATCCCACAACAAGTACAGGCAT
The DNA here is from genome assembly GCA_037039925.1 of Doris montereyensis. NCBI lineage: Eukaryota > Metazoa > Mollusca > Gastropoda > Nudibranchia > Dorididae > Doris > Doris montereyensis. Next base: position 138,418 of record JAXRKP010001066.1, on the reverse strand, counting down.
ACATACACAATACATACACATGCAGCAACCCTACACATCCCACAACAAAAACAAAATACATACACATGCAGCAACTTACATACACAACAAAATACATACACATGCAGCAACTTACACGTGCGCACAACAACAAAATACATACACATGCAGCAACTTACGTGCGCACAACAACAAAATACATACACATGCAGCAACTTACACGTGCGCACAACAACAAAATACATACACATGCAGCAACTTACACGTTACATACACATGCAGCAACTTACACGTGCGCACAACAACAAAAATACATACACATGCAGCAACTTACACGTGCGCACAACAACAAAATACATACACATGCAGCAACTTACACGTGCGCACAACAACAAAATACATACACATGCAGCAACTTACACGTGCGCACAACAACAAAATACATACACATGCAGCAACTTACGTGCGCACAACAACAAAATACATACACATGCAGCAACTTACACGTGCGCACAACAACAAAATACATACACATGCAGCAACTTACACGTCGCACAACAACAAAATACATACACATGCAGCAACTTACACGTGCGCACAACAACAAAATACATACACATGCAGCAACTTACCGCGTCGCACAACAACAAAATACATACACATGCAGCAACTTACACGTGCGCACAACAACAAAAATACATACACATGCAGCAACTTACACGTGCGCACAACAACAAAATACATACACATGCAGCAACTTACAACGTACATACATGCAGCAACTTACAACAACAAAAAATACATACACATGCAGCAACTTACACGTGCGCACACACAACAAAATACATACACATGCAGCAACTTACACAACAACAAAACTGCGTGTTGCCTTATTTTATATTGATTACTGTTATTGCCAGGTGACTGTGATGAGTAATGAATTTTAGCCACATTCTATTGCTTGTGTAGTGAGTAGTGCAGCTTGCTCTTCACAGTCAACTCAAAGTGAGACTACTAATGCTAATACTAATAGTCACCACAGACAGGTCCTTTGTATTCAATAGGCCTAATGTAAAGTCATCGCTGAATAATTGCTTCAGGCTGACGACGGATGACCAACAATTTTCTATTTGATATCAGTATCTTAAGTATCTATAATAAATACATGACAGGTGCCATAATTGCACGCTGGAAAGGGCAAAACTATGACTTAGACAACAGTTGTGAAATAAGCCATAATGTAACAGAAAACAAAACCTGCCTAAAGAGAGAAAGACTGTGAAAATAAACAGCATTGAATAGATGGGAAAACCCTTGGCATACATGTACATGCATGTACGAGTAAACTGTGATGTTACCTCGGTTGGTACTGTAGCACGCTTTTTTTCATTTGCAAGGCGATGGGTGCCGACGCAGAGGTCGCAGGGTTCGATCCCCATATTGGCCAGGATTTTATTCTGTCTATTCCTTGTATTTGTCTCGTCTTTGTTCCTATGGGGCTTTCATATGATCTTGTGTCATTACCTTCACTTTGTGGTCAATAGAAGCTGTGTGATCAGATTTGAGCCTACTGTACGATCCATAGACGTTTTATAAACAGACTGGAGTTTACTCTGTGTGGTCCATAAACGTTTTATAAACAGACTGGCGTTTACTCTGTATGGTCCATAGACGTTTTATAAACAGACTGGAGTTTACTCTGTATGGTCCATAGACGTTTTATAAACAGACTGGCGTTTACTCTGTATGGTCCATAGACGTTATATAAACAGACTGGCGTTTACTCTGTATGGTCCATAGACGTTTTATAAACAGACTGGAGTCTACTCTGTATGGTCCATAGAAGTTTTATAAACAGACTGAAGTTTACTCTGTATGGTCCATAGACGTTTTATAAACAGACTGGAGTCTACTCTGTATGGTCCGTTGACTACTACTATTACTACTTCTATTGCTGATTCTACTACTACTACTACTACTACTACTACTACTACTACTACTACTACTACTACTACTACTACTACTAGTACTACTACTACTACTACTACTACTACTACTACTACTATTACTACTACTACTACTATAACTACTACTACTACTACTTCTACTGCTGATTCTGCTACTACTATTACTATAACTACTACTACTACTACTACTACTACTACTGCTGCTACTACTACTATTGCTACTACTACTACTACTACTACTACTGCTACTACTGCTACTACTACTACTATTACTACTATTACTACTACTACTACTACTACTACTACTACTCTACTACACTACTGCTTCTGCTGCTGCTACTACTACTACTACTACTACTACTACTACTACTACTACTCCTACGACTACACTACTCTTCCTGCTGCTGCTGCTACTACTACTACTACTGCTACTACTACTACTACTACTACTACTACTACTACTACTACTCCTATTACTACTACTACTACTACTACTCCTCCTCCTACGAATACACTACGGCTGCTGCTGCTGCTACTACTACTACTACTACTACTACTACTACTACTACTACTACTACTACTACTACTGTTGCTACTACTAATACATTGTACTACTACTACTAGTTATCATAATGAGGAATAAAATCGTTACACTTACACTACTTACACAGCAGTTGAAGTTCAGTTATACGCTTATATATTAGTATTAGTATTACTATTAGCCTACATGTATTGAAATGTGCACCTGAAAATAGACCTATTGCATCTATTATAATATAATAATATGTAATCTGACATAATTTCCATCACAACATGATTGATAATGATACTTTGATAGTGTGGGAGATTTTGTTCACTGTTTGGTTGATTGCTTGGGTGATTTTTTTTTCTGTTTGAAGGCGTTTTTTGACAATTTGTTTTAATGTATATACTGTTTTTGTTTGAGGGCTTTTTTGACATTTTGTTTTAATGTACATATACCGGGGTACTGGGTTTTTTTATCTGTTTTTTTTTTAGTTCTGTTCGTGATGTTTTCTATTTTTTGTCTTGTAATTTTTTCTTTGTGATTATTTTATATTTAATTTACAATGTCAAGCTGTTTGCTTGGGGTGGTGGGGGGGGGTGGGGGGTATTGCTGCATGGATATGGATATATGTAACTTATTATTATTATTAGTGTAAGTGTAAATATATATACAATTTATGCTTTTATACAATAAAGAAGCTGTACTGTAAATTAGTGTAAAACATTTCTGAATCTTATGAAATTTTGAGACCTGATGTAGAGTTTAATATATTATGCATGTATTTTTGTAGCATTAATTTTTTTTCATAGTCAAAAGCAGGCCTTCATGTGTGCATTATAATGTGATTGTCAATCTTTCTAAAAAAATAAACAATGTCATTTACAACTTGATCTTTACTAATGGGATAATACAAACCATAATACAGTAGTCTCCGGCTAATTGCATACTGCCTAAGACTAGGTGCACACTGCCTAAACTAAATGCACACTGCCTAAGACTAAGTGCACACTGCCTAAGACTAAGTGCACACTGCCTAAGACTAAGTGCACACTGCCTAAGACTAAGTGCACAATGCCTAAGACTATGTGCACACTGCCTAAGACTAAGTGCACACTGCCTAAGACTAAGTGCACACTGCCTAAGACTAAGATTACATTGCCTCAGACTAAGAGCACACTGACTAAGACTAAGTGTACACTGCCTAAGACTAAGAGCACACTGCCTAAGACTACGTGCACACTGCCTAAGACTAAGAGCACACTGCCTAAGAATAAATGCACACTGCCTAAGACTAAGTACATACTGCCTAAGAATAAGTGCACACTGCTTAAGACTAAGAGTTCACTGCCTAAGAATAAGACCACACTGTCTAAAATATGTGCACACTGCCTAAGACTAAATGCACACTGTCTAAGACTAAGTGCACACTGCCTAAGACTAAGTGCACACTGCCTAAAACTAAGTGCACACTGCCTAAGACTAAGTGCACAATGCCTAAGACTAAATGCACACTGCTTAAGACTAAGTGCACACTGCCTAAGACTAAGTGCACACTACCTAAGACTAAGCAAGACTAAGTGCACACTGCCTAAAACTAAGTGCACACTGCCTAAAACTAAGTGCACACTGCCTAAAACTAAGTGCACACTGCATAAGACTAAGAGCACACTGCCTAAGAATAAATGCACACTGCCTAAGACTAAGTGCACACTGCCTAAGACTAAGACTAAGAGTACACTGCCTAAGAAGACGTGCACACTGCCTAAAATAAGTGCACACTGCCTAAGACTAAATGCACACTGTCTAAAGACTAAGTGCACATTGCGTAAGACTAAAAGTACACTGCCGAAGACTAAGTGCACACTGCCTAAGACTAAATGCACACTGCTAAGACTATGTGCACACTGCCTAAGACTAAGTGCACACTGCCTAAGACTAAGTACACACTGCCTAAGACTAAGAGCACACTGCCTAAGACTAAATGCAGACTGCCTAAGACTAAGTACACACTGCCTAAGACTAAGTGCACACTGCGTAATGCACACTGCGTAAGACTAAGTGCACACTGCCTAAGACTTAGAGCACACTGCCTAAGACTAAGTGCACACTGCCTAAGAATAAGTGCACACTGCCTAAGACTAAGTGCACACTGCCTAAGATTAAGAGCACGATCATGGCAAGAAACAATATTTTGTTTACATAAATTAAATGCAAATCTCTAAGTGCATGGATGCTGAGAAAGGACTTTGGCTAGGTGGACGGTTTGGGGCATTTTACATGCCTTATTTCTGATTAAAGATTTATCTCAAAAGTCAGTGCTATTTCATTTCTTTTTTAACCAAGAACACGTGCCCTCACACACGCTCGGATACATAGAGACACATAACGGAATGTGCATGTGCACAATTCTAATTGCATTAGAATTTTTGCCTTTTGATGAGAGACTCCCATGAGCAGGAACACCGCCATTCAGTTCTGCGCCTCCATTGACATTAGATGCACCTGATTCAATTGGGACAGACAGAATACAATGACAAAAAAGTGACAATAGATGCACCTGATTCAATTGGGACAGACAGAATACCATGACAAAAAAGTGACAATAGATGCACCTGATTCAATTGGGACAGACTCAGACAGAATACCATGACAAAAAGTGACAATAGATGCACCTGATTCAATTGGGACAAACAGAATACCAATTGACAAAAAAGTGACAATAGATGCACCTGATTCAATTAGGACAAACAGAAAACCGTGACAAAAAAAGTGACAATAGATGCACCTGATTCAATTGGGACAGACAGAAAACCGTGACAAAAAAGTGACAATAGATGCACCTGATTCAATTGGGACAGACAGAAAACCGTGACAAAAAAGTGACAATAGATGCACCTGATTCAATTGGGACAGACAGAAAACCGTGACAAAAAAGTGACAATAGATGCACGTGATTCAATTGGGACAGACAAAAAAACCGTGACAAAAGATAATAAGATCCACCTGATTCAATTGGGACAGACAGAAAACTGTGACAAAAATGTGACAATAGATGCACCTGATTCAATTGGCACAGACAAAAAGCCAAAAACTGGCTCTTTTTCGCTGAGCTGCTCTTTTTGTTTAGATTGAAGATAGGAACGGGGGGGGGGGGGGTGAGTACAGGGAGAAGAGAGAGAAGCATGGAGATAGCGAGTATTTGTATGTCCGTTGGGGGTCGGGGGTGGGTACAGGAAGAAGAGAGAGGAAGCATAGAGATGGCGAGTATTTGTATGTCCGTTGGGGGTGGGGGTGGGTACAGGAAGAAGAGAAAGGAAGCATAGAGATGGCGAGTATTTTTATGTCCGTTGGGGGGGTGCAGGAAGAAGAAAGGAAGCATAGAGATGGGAGTATTTGTATGTCCGTGGGGGGTGGGTACAGGAAGAAGAGAAAGGAAGCATAGAGATGGCGAGTATTTGTATGTCTGTGGGGGGGGGGGTGGGTGGGTACAGGAAGAAGAGAAAGGAAGCATAGAGATGGCGAGTATTTGTATGTCCGTTGGGGGGGGGGGGGGTGGGTACAGGAAGAAGAGAAAAGGAAGCATAGAGATGGGGAGTATTTGTATGTCCGTTGGGGTGGGGGGTGGGTACAGGAAGAAGAGAAAGGAAGCATAGAGTAGAGATGGGGAGTATTTGTATGTCCGTTGGGGTGGAGGGGGTGGGTACAGGAAGAAGAGAAAGGAAGCATAGAGTAGAGATGGGGAGTATTTGTATGTCCGTTGGGGGGGGGGGGGGGTGGGGTGGGTACAGGAAGAAGAGAAAGGAAGCATAGAGTAGAGATGGGGAGTATTTGTATGTCCGTTGGGGGGTGGGGGGTGGGTACAGGAAGAAAGAGAAAGGAAGCATAGAGATGGCGAGTATTTGTATGTCCGTTAGGGGGGGGGGGGGGGGGGGGTACAGGAAGAAGAAAGGGAAGCATACACATGGCTTAATTTTAATTTTATACGAGATCCCCCAATGGCAATGTTATTGCTATAGCCGAGAATTAATTAAAAAAAATAATAATACAATGCCACAGCAATTGTAGAATACAATTAATACCACCCATGATACAACACTACAGCTAATGTAGAATACAATTCAATCAATGATAGTAGATACAACAACGCTACAGCTAATGGACAATACAATTAATACAATCAACGATACACCAACGCTACAGCTAATGGACAATACAATTAATACAAAACATGATACAACAACTACAGTTAATGGACAATACAATTAATATAAAACATGATACAACAACGCTACAGCTAATGGACAATACAATTAATACAATCAATGATACAACAACAATACAGCTAATGGACAATACAATTTATACAATCAATGATACAACACTACAGCTAATGGACAATACAATTTATACAATCAATGATAGAACACTACAGCTAATGGACAATACAATTAATACAATCAATGATACAACAACGGTACAGCTAATGGACAATACAATTTATACAATCAATGATACAACAACGCTACGGCCAATGGACAATACAATTAATGCAAACCATGATACCAGAACGCTACAGCTAACGGCCAATACAATTAATACAAAACATGATACAACACTACAGCTATTGGACACTACAATTGCTACAATCAATGAAACAACAATGCTACAGCTATTGGACAATACAATTACTACAATCAATGACACAACAACGTTACAGCTATTGGACAATACAATTACTACAATCAATGACACAACAACGTTACAGCTATTGGACAATACAATTACTACAATCAATGACACAACAACGTTACAGCTATTGGACAATACAATTAATACAAACCATGATACAACTACACTACAGCTAATGTACAATACAATTAATACAAAACGTGATACAACAACGCTACAGCTATTGGACAATACAATTAATACAATCAATGATACAACAAAACAACGCTGCAGCTAATGTACACAATCAATGATACAACAACGCAACAGCTAATGTACACAATCAATGATACAACAACGCTACAGCTAATGTACACAATCAATGATACAACAACGTTACAGCTAATGTACACAATCAATGATACAACAACGCTACAGCTAATGTACACAATCAATGATACAACAACGCTACAGCTAATGTACACAATCAATGATACAACAACGCTACAGCTAATGTACACAATCAATGATACAACAACGCTACAGCTAATGTACACAATCAATGGTACAACAACGCTACAGCTAATGTACACAATCAATGATACAACAACGCTACAGCTAATGTACACAATCAATGATACAACAACGCTACAGCTAATGTACACAATCAATGATACAACAACGCTACAGCTAATGCACACAATCAATGATACAACAAAACAACGCTACAACTAATGTACACAATCAATGATACAACAAAACAACGCTACAACTAATGTACACAATCAAGGATACAACAAAACAACGCTACAGCTTATGTACACAATCAATGATACAACAACGCTACAGCTAATGTACACAATCAATGATACAACAACGTTACAGCTAATGTACACAATCAATGATACAACAACGCTACAGCTAATGTACACAATCAATGATACAATAACGCTACAGCTAATGTACACAATCAATGATACAACAACGCTACAGCTAATGTACACAATCAATGATACAACAACGTTACAGCTAATGTACACAATCAATGATACAACAACGCTACAGCTAATGTACACAATCAATGATACAACAACGCTACAGCTAATGTACACAATCAATGATACAACAACGTTACAGCTAATGTACACAATCAATGATACAACAACGCTACAGCTAATGTACACAATCAATGATACAACAACGCTACAGCTAATGTACACAATCAATGATACAACAACGTTACAGCTAATGTGCACAATCAATGATACAACAACGCTACAGCTAATGTACACAATGAATGATACAACAACGCTACAGCTAATGTACACAATCAAGGATACAATAACGCTACAGCTAATGTACAATACAATGAATACAAACCATGATACAACAACGCTACAGCTAATGGACAATACAATTAATACAAAACATGAAACAACAATGCTACGCTTAATGGACAATACAATGATACAACAAAGCTACAGCTAATGTACACAATCAATGATAAGATAAGAAGAATATTTATATTGCGCCTTCCCTCAGAAGAGCTCAAGGCGCATTACAAGCGAAATGATTACACAGACATGGCATGCTATCGCTAAAACATTTTACATAAAACAGATGCATCAATAAAAAAAAAAATATAAAAATTAAATTAAATTTTTTTTAAAAATAAATTTAAAAAAAAAAAAAAAAAAAAAGGATCACAATCAATTCAGTAAAAACACGCAATTCAATAAAATTCATCTAAATATGTTGGAGAAGTAGTGGGTCTTCAAGCGAGATTTCAGTATATTCAAAGACTGCAGACTGGACGTCCCATGGTAAAATGTTCCAAATTTTTGCTGCTTGTGTTTGTAGGGCCCTATCTCCGAAAGTCTTAAGTTTAGTTTTGGGTGTTTGTATCATTTTCTTGCTCGCTGAGCGCAGTGATCTGTTCGGTGTGTATTTAGGAACTAACTCTTTTAAGTAGACTGGAAAGTCAGCCTCGTGCAGGCATTGGTACGTGATTGTAGCTATCTTGTAGTCAATGCGGGATTTTATTGGGAGCCAGTGTAGGTGTTTAAGTATTGGCGTAATGTGTTCTCTTTTTGAAACTTCCATAACTAATCTGGCGGCATTGTTTTGTATTATCTGCAGTTTCTTGATTTGTGTCAGTGGAAGTCCAGCCTGCAGAGAATTGCAGTAATCAATTCTTGAAAGAACAAATGAGCAAATTAATTTGTTTGTTGCCTCAGGAGTGATGTATTTCCTGATATGACATATTCGTTTTAATTCCAGATAGCAAACTTTTCTCAAATATGAGATATGGTCTTCCATGGACATGGTACAATCCATGATAACTCCTAAATTTCTTACTCTTTTGACAACAGGAATTTCTTCGCCACAGATTTTAACATATCTTAATTTAGCGGCTTCTACTTTGGCTTTGCTTCCTATTGCTATAACTTCTGTTTTGTTCTCATTTAATTTTAATTTATTGGATGTCATCCACGAAGAAATCTGGGTGGCGCAATCATTAAGGGAAGCTATGACAGATGGCAGTCCGGATATTTCCACAGACTTATAGAGCTGAGTGTCGTCAGCGTAAATGTGGTAATTAAAATGATGTTGATTGATGATGTTGTGTATTGGTTGTGCGTACAAAAGAAAAAAAGGATTGGCCCCAGAACCGAGCCTTGGGGCACACCAAAATGAAGAACAGAATAATTTGATAGCTTTCCATGGACTGATACAGCTTGCTTTCTATTGCTGATGTACAAACTGAACCATTCCAAAGCAGTGCCTTTGATGCCAAAAGATAACTCTAAACGTTTAAGAAGAATGCCATGATCTATAGTGTCAAATGCAGCAGATAGGTCTAATAAGGCTAAAATGGATAGTTCTCCTTTATCGGTCGAATTCCGTAGATCAGATTGTACTTTCAGAAGTGCTGTCTCTGTGCTGTGCTTTCTTCTATAAGCAGACTGATAGGTTCCTTTCAAAGAGTTTTCATCTAAGTGTTGGTCGATTTGGCTCAAAACAGCTTTTTCTAATATTTTGGAAAGAAATGGTAGGTTGGACACTGGTCTGTAATTTTTCAGATCGTTTTGGTCAAGATTGTTCTTTTTTAATAAAGGTCTAACAATGGCCTCCTTAAAACTAGGGACAACAATTCCATTTTTTAGTGACTGATTGATAATATTGGTAATATGGGGCAAGGTGATATCAAGGCAGCTAAGAAACAGATTTACTGGCAGTGGATCAAGTTCACACAATTTTTTAGTAGATTTCATGATTGTAGATTTAACAAAATCTTCTGTCACAGGTTTAAAAGAACAAAAGGAATTACCGTCAAATACGTGATACCTGGGATCAGAGTTTGTGACAATACATCTAAGTTTTCTCGTATCTTTTTAATCTTATCGATGAAGAAATGATTGAAAGCTTCAGGTAGTTCACTCACCGGGATGTTAGTTGGTAAGTACTGTACATTCTTTTTACCCAAAAGGTCATTGCAGATTGAATAGAGGTTTGAACTTGATTCAATGTCTTGTATCTGTTTGTTTAAATAAATTGATTTTTCTTCTTTAATAACATTAGCAGATGATAAAACAACGTTACAGCTAATGTACAACACAATGAATACAAACCATGATACAACAACGCTACAGCTAATGTACACAATCAATGATACAACAACGCTACAGCTAATGTACACAATCAATGATACAACAACGTTACAGCTAATGTACACAATCAATGATACAACAACGTTACAGCTAATGTACACAATCAATGATACAACAACGTTACAGCTAATGTACACAATCAATGATACAACAACGTTACAGCTAATGTACAAATCAATGATACAACAACGCTACAGCTAATGTACACAATCAATGATACAACAACGTTACAGCTAATGTACAATACAATGAATACAAACCATGATACAACAACGCGACAGCGAATGTACAATACAATTAATACAATCAATGATACAACAACGCTTCAGCTAATGGCCAATACACTTAATACAAACCATGATACAACAACACTACGACTAATGAACAATGCAATTAATACAATCAATGATACAACAACGCTACAGCTAATGGCCAATACAATTAATACAAACCATGATACAACAACATTACGGCTAATGAACAATGCAATTAATACAATCAATAATACAACAACGTTACTGCTAATGTACAATACAATGAATACAAACCATGATACAACAACGCGACAGCGAATGTACAATACAATTAATACAATCAATGATACACCAACGCAACAGCTAATGGACAATACAATGAATACAAACCATGATACAACAACGCGACAGCGAATGTACAATACAATTAATACAATCAATGATACACCAACGCAACAGCTAATGGCCAATACACTTAATACAAACCATGATACAACAACACTACAGCTAATGTACAATACAGTTAATACAATGAATGATACAGCAACACTACAGCTAATGTACTACACAATTAATACAAACCATGATAGAACAACACTACAGCTAATGTACAATACAATTAATACCAAACATGATACAACAACACTACAGCTAATGTACAATACAATTAATACAAACCATAATACAACAACACTACAGCTAATGGACAATACAATTAATACAAACCATAATACAACAATACTACAGCTAATGTACAATACAATTAATTCAAAACATGATACAACAACACTACAGCTAATGTACAATACAATTAATACAAACCATGATGGAACAACACTACAGCTAATGTACAATACAATGAATACAAACCATAATACAACAACACTACAGCTAATGTACAATACAATTAATACAAACCATGATACAACAACACTACAGCTAATGTACAATACAATTAATACAAACCATGATACAACAACACTACAGCAAACCATGATGGAACAACACTACAGCTAATGTACAATACAATTACATAATACAAAACACTACAGCTAATGTACAACAATTAATACAAACCATGATACAACAACACTACAGCTAATGTACAATACAATTAATACAAAACATGATACAACAACACTACAGCTAATGGACAATACAATTAATACAAACATGATAGAACAACACTACAGCTAATGGACAATACAATTAATACAAAACATGATAGAACAAGACTACAGCTAATGTACAATACAATTAATACAAAGCATGATACAACAACACTACAGCTAATGTATAATACAATTAATACAAACCATGATAGAACAACACTACAGCTAATGGACAATACAATTAATACAAAACATGATAGAACATTACTACAGCCAATGGACAATACAATTAATACAAAACATGATACAACAACACTACAGCTAATGTACAATACAATTAATACAAAACATGATACAACTACACTACAGCTAATGCACAATACAGCTAATACAATTAATGATACAACTACACTACAGATATTGTACAATACAATTAATACAATGAAAGATACAACTACACTACAGCTAATGAACAATACAATTAACAGAAACCATGATACAACAACACTACAGCTAATGGACAATACAATGATACAACAACACTACAGCTGATGGACAATACAATTAATACAAGCAATGATACAATAACGCTGCAGCTAGTGGAGAATACAATTATTACAGACCATGATACAATAACACCACAGCTAATGTACAAGACAATTAATAGAATCAATGATACAACGACGTTAGAGCTAATGGATAATACAATTAGTACAAGCAATGATACAATAACACTACAGCTAATGTACAGCTAATGGACAATACAATTATTACAATCCACAATACAACACTACAGGTAGTGGACAATACAAGTAATACAAACCATTAATACAAACCATGATACAACAATACTACCACTAATGTACAATCCAATATTACAATCAATGATACAAGAACGCTACAGCTAATGGACAATGCAATTAATACAAACCATATTACAACACTACAGCTAATGTACAATAGAATTAATACAAACCATGATACAACTACACTACAGCTAATGGACAATACAATTAATAAAATCAAAGATACAGCAACAATAAAGCTAATATACAATACAATTAATACGATTAAAGATACAACAACGCTACAGCTATTGTACAATACAATTAATACAAACCATGATACAACTACACTACAGCTAATGGATAATTCAATGATAAAATCAAAGATACAACAACACTACAGCTAATGTACAATACAATTAATACGATTAAAGATACAACAACGCTACAGCTATTGTACAATACAATTATTACAATCAATGATACAACAATGCTACAGCTATTGTACAATACAATTAATACAAACCATGATACAACTACACTACAGCTAATGGACAATACAATTAATAAAATCAAAGATACAACAACACTACAGCTAATGTACAATACAATTAATACAAACCATGATACAACTACACTACAGCTAATGGACAATACAATGATAAAATCAAAGATACAACAACACTACAGCTAATGTACAATACAATTAATACAAACCATGATACAACTACACTACAGCTAATGGACAATACAATTAATACAAACCATGATACAACAACACTACAGCTAATGTACAATACAATTAATACAAACCATGATACAACTACACTACAGCTAATGGACAATACAATTAATACAAACCATGATACAACTACACTACAGCTAATGTACAATACAATTAATACAAACCATGATACAACTACACTACAGCTAATGGACAATACAATGATAAAATCAAAGATACAACAACACTACAGCTAATGTACAATAAAATTAATACAAACCATGATACAACTACACCACAGATAATGTACAATACAATTATTACAATCAATGATACAACAATGCTACAGCTAATGGACAATACAATTCATATAATCAATGATACAACAACGCTACAGCTAAGGACAATAAAATTATTTGAAAACAATGATACAATAACACTACAGCTAATGTACAATACAATTAATTGAAAACAATGATACAATAACATTACAGCTAATGGACAATACAATTAATTCAAGCAACGATACAATAACACTACAGCTAATGGACAATACAATTAATTCAAGCAATGATACAATAACACTACAGCGTATGGACAATACAATTAATACAAGCAATGATACAATAACACTACAGCTAATGGACAATACAATTGATACAAGCAATGATACAATAACACTACAGCTAATGGAGGAGAATACAATTAATACAAGCAATCATACAAAAGCGTTATTTACTTCTAATAGTCGTGGGGTTACAAATTTCCAATTTTCTGGTAGCTTTTCTTGCCTTGTATGCATTAGGAGGCCTAATTCGTGCTCTAGCCCTATCTTTGACATCTACTCTTGAGAATATTAAAGTATGATTTGGCACTACATTTTCAATTCCTTGTCCTTTTTTTGTTTGTTTTTGTAATAGCCAAAATGTCTACTTTGAATTTTTTCATTTCTTCAGCTAATTCCAACTCTTTTCAATTTATTGCCCTAACATTCCGTGTTAAAAATCACAGTCCGTGTTTCTTTTCCAGTGTCGTCTTCGAAAGTTCAAGCCAGGTATATCATTATATATATTTCTTTGAATCAGTTTCGTTTTAGATAAGCAGTACACCTTGAGGCCCCCGACCAGGCCCTGTTATTTTCTGTCAGTGTTAACTCCTTAGCCTTTGGTTGCTCAGGTTGTTATTATCTGTCAATGTTAACTCCCTTAGATTTTGGTCAACCAAGACCCGATTGCAAGGCAGCAGGAGACTCGTGGAGGGTGGGACAGCCTAATCCACGTACAGGTGCTTACCTGTCCACTACCCGGATTAAATTTTCAACGCTTAAAATTCGACCATTTATTTATTTATAAAATTGGAGCACATATATTGTCTCAAATGTAAAAGGAGAACAGATACTGCCGATCTCGAAGAAAGAATAACAAGTGCACAATATGACCCTATACACGCACACACACACACACACACACACACACACACACACACACACACGCACACACAAACCCACACAGATTGCAGTTAAAGATACCATACATAAATAAAACACCATTTTAGAAAATGCCAAGAAGTTAAATATTATGTAAATCGCAAATGGAGCGAAGCAACTCTTTTTTAAACGATTATCTAAAGGAATGAAGGGTTGTACAATTTCTAGTTTTAACTGACAAAGAATTCCACAGCTGGGGCCAAAAAGATGAAAGAACGTTTTTAAGAATAAAAATAAGAATAACAAAAACAATAACAATGATATTGATAATAATAATAATATTAATAATAAAGATAATAATATAATAATCATACATACATGCTACTACTACTACTTTTACTACTACTACTACTACTACTACTACTACTACTACTACTACTACTACTACTACTACTACTACTACTACTACTACTACTACTACTACTACTACTACTACTACTACTACTACTACTACTACTACTACTACTAATAATAATAATAATAATGATAATAACAATAACAAGTATAATAATAATAATTATAATAAAATAATAATCATAATAATGATAATGATCATAATAATAATATAATAAAATGACGATAATAATAATAATAGTAATAATAATAACAATAATAATAATAATAATAATAATAAAGATGATGATGATGATGATGATGATGATGATGATGATGATGATGATGATGATGATGATGATGATGAAAAGAAAAAGAAAAAGGAAAAGAAGAAGAAGAAGAAGAAGAAGAAGAAGAAGAAGAAGAAGAAGAAGAAGAAGAAGAAGAAGAAGAATGACAAATATATCAATAATTGCAACAATAACATGTAATAAATATTGTTATCTTGCTGCTTCTGCCACTGGTTTGTTTTTATGGTGATGCAACAATAATATTGTCACGAGATTAGTGTTGGGTATTGGTAGACAGGCTGACCACATCCGCATACTCGAAGATGACGTTCACTGTATCTCTTCAACACAACAACACATATGTATGAGAACGATATACCGTTGACAGCTTTGTACAAGTGTAAGAAGTAAGTCTAGATCTAGATATCTAGATCTAATCTAGATCTATATCAAAATGTACAATTTAGATTTACATAAGATATGTGAATCTAGATCTAGATATAGAATCACCATGTTATCTGATTTTCAAAATAATGAAAGCGCTGGTCAATCTTAGACTTCTGGATGATTATCAGATCGAGAAGTTTTCCACTTCTGGACAGAATCAACTCCCGGACCTCCTCCTTTCCCTAACCATCACAGTATAGTATATGGCTAGTATAGCATATAGATCTAGGCTCTTTCTGTTTTTATATTTAGAGCTAGGCTAGATGTGATGTCCCGTCTGACCCAGAAATGAATGTAACTAAAAATAGTAGCCAGGTGGTGTTTAAATCTTATAATATGTCAAATAGAATTAGATCTAGATCTAGTGTAAAATCTGGAGATCTAAATCTCTAGAATAGATCTAGAATATTTCTATCTAGATTTAGATCTAGAATCTATTCCAACTTAGGACTTTTATTCAGGGGGGAGATCCACACCCACCTCCCCTCTGTGTTGATCAGGGGATTCCCCCGCCTTTTTTGTCCGCTGGGTTCGTCCATAATTCTATCGGGATAGAATCTAGATCTAGATATCTATGGTTATTGTATGCCCTTCCAGACTATAAGGATATAACTCATTCAGGATAATCCATGTACCCTAGTACAGACATTTTATTTCTGCTAGATTTGTATTCCAAAATGGGTACGTATTCCTTTTAACAATTGGTGACCCAATGATACAAGGAATGGTTGGCCAGATAGAATGCCTCACCAAATTTTCAATTATGGAAATGAAGTGAAAATAAGGTGGGATCCAGGGCGTCGACCCCCTGATTTCGTGAAAACTCAATGATAAAAGGGGGGGGGGTAGTACTTTCATAAAGACAAAAATGAGTTTGCCGAGCAAAAACCACACATCCCACCCACTTCATTTAACCTTACATTTGCAGAAAAGAAGATGACTTTTAAAGCCTGTTCTGCACATTTGCCGGCCTACCCGTAATGACCTACTTTGTCACTGTATAACAGTGTTTACAGGTAACTGTTGGTCAAACTTCGCTTATACGAGAGTGCCGGTATGATCACCTGAACGAAAAATATTTATAATATAATTATTACTGTTGTGAAGGCAATATGCTCCTACACATCTATATATCAGCAATCAATGCTACTCTTGCAATAAATGAAACAAAATAATATGCTGTAATTAGTGTAATCGGAGAATGCAAGTCTGCCTTCTCTAGACATAATAAAGGAATCCAGCGCTCTCTCTTGCAAGACACAGTGTCATTGCATAACGTGAATAATTTTGTGATGGGTTACAAGATACACACATTATTTTCTACCCAGTGAAACATTTCTAAATGAAAATAATGGTTGAAATAAGAAATTCACATACATTCATTGACATGTTCAGTGGAAAAAGGAGACAGTTTCGATGCGAGATGAATTTATAAAATTCAAGGTAGTTCGTTTATTTACAATTTTCCTTCTATTTAAAGGGGTGGGGTGAAGCAGTATTTACTGAAAGATCATTGGTCGATTAACATAGATTGGTTACAAGGATTAAATAATGCTAACATATCTGGAAAAATTAATGGTTGGCATTGGTCAAACAAGGAGATGAATCCTAACACACGACGTGGATGTAAAATACCCAAGAGGCGAATGTTGGCCATCTGGCCCTGCTGGACAATTGCATCCATAGATAATATCCCCACACTCAACATATGTTGCATGATCAACACAGCGTGTTGTAAAATGCAAACCCCATAGGACAAGAGTTAAAATGATACACAATGTTCCTGAATGGGATAAAACAGGATATGAATAGAAAGCTGCACTCTAGATTGCAGTATAATCAGTAGCTTAGTGTGTGATTGCTGGTATATTGACTGTAGATCTCTATGTCTAGAAACAACACAAATTAAAGGACAAAACAAGCAGCCAGAATCGGAATTGGAATATTTGATGGGGAAAATATTGATGATTGGGAAATGACGAATGTGCAAACATCATGCTTTTTTCTATCGGGAGTATGAACTGAATGGACCCTGTTTGGAGCTTTTAGCCTCGACTCACTAGATTTAGATGTAGATGGATTGTATTTGAATCAAACAAAGTTTCTATTTTGTTGCAAAAAGTTTGGATTTCATGATGGGAGGCCAGGTGATGGGGCTGGAGGGGGAGGTGGCTCAGCACTTGGGGATAGGGATAGTGTGTATGCGACCATGGGAATCCTTTCAATATTTTGATCTTTGCCAGGCACTGCCGAGAAACACAGATGTTGCGATGAGATGTCAGATGGACCTACTCTTGGGGAGGGGAGGGGGCAGTGTCGTTTGTCCCGATTTAATCGGAATCATCCCAATTTTTAGTGAAAATTTGTGAAATCCCGATTTTCCGTTGGCCCATTCCGATATTTTTGTAATACAACTGCAGTCATTGCTTGGACGGCATTGTTCCGTATATTTAGTGTGTGATTTTTGTTTTTAATCAGCCAATAGCCGGATGTCATGCCTATCCAGGATTCATGTTATTATGAGTAATGGTGTATCAATTCTTCGCTAATATATTGTTCTCTTTGTCCATTCTTCAGAGTACTCGTGCTGTACTTGTTCGACACTTCTGAAATCATTGTATGATTACGTGTTATTTAAGCCTACCACGATTGCTAGAGCCTTGAATTTCAAACTCATGCATGGTGTCCAGCAAGGTCGGAAAGTTGGAAATATGATGGATTTTTCATTCTCAGGTCGCAATTGGTCAGAAATTGATGGCTTGGGTAGGAAAACTAGTAGGAA
Source organism: Doris montereyensis (assembly GCA_037039925.1). Lineage (NCBI taxonomy): Eukaryota > Metazoa > Mollusca > Gastropoda > Nudibranchia > Dorididae > Doris > Doris montereyensis. The sequence continues at coordinate 119,394 of JAXRKP010001066.1, read as the reverse complement.
ATGGGGCTCAGGTAGTAAGAACAGGGTTCCCATGCATCAGGGAAATCATGAAAACAAAAAAATGTTTCCCTCGAGAAAATACCAGGGGAAATGATATACTGAGGACAAACATGAGAGAAAATCAGGGAAATCGAAGTAGACATGAACAATTATCGGCACTGCGAAATAGGAAAATGCGAATAAGTTTGTGGACGATAAATCATCATTTTGTCATTCATTTCCGGTCACGCATGCCTTGCTGTCTGGCGATTCTTTCATGTTGAAACTAAACGATTCGATACTTTCTTTAAAATGATAAAGTTTGCCCTGGGAATTAGTATCGGATTTCGAGAACAAAGTTTTCAATACTTTCTTTAGTTTTAGCGCCTATACCAATACCATGAACTGCGTATCTCACGACCCAGCCTGTTTTCTTCAATTTGACTTTTACTCTGGAGAGATTAAGGTTTTTGTCAAAGGGAGAGAGACAGAGGGCAATGTGCATATTTTAAGTCCGATTGCGCACGTGTGTGAAGGGAAATTAGAATTTATTTCCTGAAAATTTATCTGTCTGTCCTGTCTTCTTCCTCAAGGCACTTTGGCTTCTATGTCAAATTCCTGATCTGTCGGCTACTGCAGTAGAAATGTAGAAATCCTTTCGTCTTTGCAGGGAAGCGGGAAAGTGAAGGAGAATATTAGAACAATTCTTGCCCAGAAACGAAACTCCTATGATATCACAAATCGACAACATACCGGCTTGGAATTTAAAAACAATTCTACAGTTGTGTCTGTCTTAGAAGAATCTGGGCCTCTGGAGACAGAAACAGTGGGTTCTTAGGCAGACCAGGTTCTAAGGCGAACTCTGACATGCCTTGTATTTTTGCTTCATTGTTCATGTATTTTATATTGTGTCTGTCAGTCAGCGTCTGGTGCGTCGTAGTGACGTGTTTATAACACAACACATACTAGCGTCTGGACGAATGTAATAGATTTCACACCAGGTTTTCTATGATTCACTTGCGACAGATTACAGGTTATCAGGTCTTGTTAGCCTTAAATTGAAAGTGGAATGTTGTTTTCATGACTCACCTCACAATCAAAGTGGGTTCTAACGCAGACCGGGCTGGGACTAGTGGATCTTAAAGGGGTATTTTTAGATCAATAAAATTCTGTTGCACAGAAATAACGGGTTCTTAAGGGATTTTAAAGGGAAGGGGGAGATTTCATGATAGCTTGAAAGTAAATTATAGATATGACCATGGTAAGTACTCTTGAGAAAGACACGAAATGCTATATTCATCTGTCTGTTCCTCTCACTCTCTGTGTCTCTTTGTGCCTCTCTCTCTCTCTCTCTCCCTCTCCCTCTGTCTCTCTGTCTCTCTCTCTCTTTCTCTCTCTCTCTCTCTCTGTCTCTCTCTCTCTTTCTCTCTCTCTCTTTCTCTCTCTCTCTCTCTCTCTCTCTCTCCTCTCTCTCTCTCTCTCTCTCTCTCTCTCTCTCTCGTCGCTCGCTCAAACTGTGCCTGCTCAAAATGTAGATACTAGAAGTGTACATTTTTAGTTTTTCAGGCAAATTGATTCAGTTAAGAACGGCAAATATTTCAACAAAACATGATAGAAGTCAAACATTAATTCATGAAAAAGATTTTGAAGCTTTAATGCAGAAACAGTTTTCCAAAATATCTGACGGTCTTGTGTCACGGTATTTTTGTATCAATAAAATTCTGTTGCACAGAAATAACGGGTTCTTAAGGGGATTTTAAAGGGAAGGGGGGGGGGAGATTTCATGATAGCTTGAAAGTAAATTAATTATAGATATGACCATGGTAAGTACTCTTGAGAAAGACACGAAATGCTATATTCATCTGTCTGTTCCTCTCACTCTCTCTGTGTCTCTTTGTGCCTCTCTCTCTCTCTCTCTCCCTCTCCCTCTGTCTCTCTGTCTCTCTGTCTCTCTTTCTCTCTCTCTCTCTCTCTCTCTCTCTCTCTCTCTCTCTCTCTCTCTCTCTCTCTCTCTCTCTCTCTCTCTCTCTCTCTCTCTCTCTCTCTCTCTCTCTCTCTCTCTCGCTCGCTCAAACTGTGCCTGCTCAAAATGTAGATACTAGAAGTGTACATTTTTAGTTTTTCAGGCAAATTGATTCAGTTAAGAACGGCAAATATTTCAACAAAACATGATAGAAGTCAAACATTAATTCATGAAAAAAAGATTTTGAAGCTTTAATGCAGAAACAGTTTTCCAAAATATCTGACTTTCAACAAAACAGATGTCAAACATTAATTCAAAAAATATTTTGACAATGTTGTTTCAATGTTTCACTTTCTGTCCAATGCAATTTCTTTCATTCTCTCAAAGCGACCTCTGTGTTTCAACTTAAAATTTGTTTTTGAAATTCAATTCAGTAAAGCTTTCATCAACACCAATGCTTAAGGGGGGGGCAGTCTGTTCTTTGCATAATCGGGTAGAACGATCATTTATCTACAAGTTCATGGCAGAAAAATGTCCATATGACGCGTAAGTTTCTTTTACAAAATATTTTGTAGACGAGGGTAGGTAAAACAATCAAAATTTTGACATAAATGACTCTAACACTGACTGAGAAAATGGCGGTAAAAACCTGTATATTGGTGGTTAATTGCCAAATGTGGCAACACACGACTTCACCTCATTTCTCCGACACCGATGAACGCGGCTCCCATCGCTGTGTGATATAATAGGCGTTGCGTGTCAGTGTGTATGTAAACATGCGCACAAGCATAAGATATAGAGGAAAAAACAACTGGTCATTTCGGCGTCTGTTTTCACAACAGTACACATCTAAACCTAGATTTATAATCCTATTTACATAAGTAACAATGCCAGAGGCTGTCGAAAGAGTAAGGGGGCTGCTACAACAAGGGAAACCCGTCTGAAGCGTTTGTCTTGTGTTATTTTCTGTTAATTGTTTTACTAGCATTTTTCTCGAAATGTAGTTTTTCCACACTAAAATTCTTGCCATTTACCAATAATCAAAAAACTATTCAACATATCGAAAAACCCGACTTCACTCTTTAGATATTGAATGGAAAAGACGATCTGCACAGTTAGTGATTTTATTCATAACTATGGGGAGGAGATAGATTTTGAAAATTGAGTCAAAATCCAAGATGGCGGCCGTTTCTACGGCAACCAAGGACGCTACAAACTTTTCAATGATATAGGATGACTGCATTTTGACAGTTACTCAAAAGCGAAAAATATCACTTCAGGTGCCGATAGTAGTCTATTCCATTGCATGAATTCTCCGCTCACTGCCACAGCCAATCATAGCGCATCTGGGTCGATCGATAAATTCGCGTTCCACGTAATAATGTCTGGACGTCCAGCCTTTGACTTTAAACATCGAGAAATCAGAGACTAGGAGAAGCGGGATCGACAGTGTAGGCCAGACATGACATAAGACTGTCTGACACATTTGTCTGGGTAGTGCTTGGACTCAGACAGACAGTGTAGGTCAGACATGACATAAGACTGTCTGACACATTCGTCTAGGTAGTGCTAGACAATATAGGCCAGAGACATAAGACTGTCTGACACCTTCGTCTAGGTAGTGCTTGGACTCAGACAGACAATGTAGACCAGACATGACATAAGACTGTCTGACACATTCGTCTAGGTAGTGCATGGACTCAGACAGACAGTGTAGGCCAGAGACATAAGACTGTCTGACACCTTTGTCAAGGTAATTCTTGGACTCAGACAGACAATGTGGCCAGACATGACATAAGACTGTCTGACACATTCGTCTAGGTAGTGCTTGGACTCAGACAGACAATGTAGGCCAGAGACATAAGACTGTCTGACACATTCGTCTAGGTAGTGCTTGGACTCAAACAGACAATGTAGGCCAGATATGACATAAGACTGTCTGACACATTCGCCTGGGTAGTGCTTGAACTCACACAGACAGTGTAGGCCAGTCATAACATACGACTGTCTGACACATTCGTCTGGGTAGTGCTTGGACTCAGACAGACAGTGTAGGCCAGACATGACATAAGACTGTCTGACACAATCGTCTGGGTAGTGCTTGGACTCAGACAGACAGTGTAGGCCAGACATGACATACGACTGTCTGACACCTTCGCCTGGGTAGTGCTTGGACTCAGACAGACAGTGTAGGCCAGACATGACATAAGACTGTCTGACACCTTCGCCTGGGTAGTGCTTGGACTCAGGCAGACAGTGTAGACCAGACATGACATACGACTGTCTGACACATTTGTCTGGGCAGTGCTTGGACTCAGACAGACAGTGTAGGCCAGAGACATAAGACTGTCTGACACATTCGTCTAGGTAGTGCTTGGACTCAGACAGACAGTGTAGACCAGACATGACATACGACTGTCTGACACCTTCGCCTGGGTAGTGCTTGGACTCAGACAGATAGTGTAGGCCAGAAATGACATAAGACTGTCTGAAACATTTGTCTGGGTAGGCTTGGACTCAGACAGACAATGTAGGCCAGAGACATAAGACTGTCTGACACCTTCGTCTGGGTAGTGCTTGGACTCAGACAGACAGTGTAGGCCAGACATGACATAAGACTGTCTGACACATTTGTCTGGGTAGTGCTTGGACTCAGATAGACAGTGTAGGCCAGACATGACATACGACTGTCTGACACCTTCGCCTGGGTAGTGCTTGGACTCAGGCAGACAGTGTAGACCAGACATGACATAAGACTGTCTGACACCTTCGCCTGGGTAGTGCTTGGACTCAGGCAGACAGTGTAGACCAGACATGACATACGACTGTCTGACACATTTGTCTGGGTAGTGCTTGGACTCAGACAGACAGTGTAGGCCAGAGACATAAGACTGTCTGACACATTCGTCTAGGTAGTGCTTGGACTCAGACAGACAGTGTAGACCAGATATGACATACGACTGTCTGACACCTTCGCCTGGGTAGTGCTTGGACTCAGACAGACAGTGTAGGCCAGAAATGACATAAGACTGTCTGACACATTTGTCTGGGTAGGCTTGGACTCAGACAGACAGTGTAGGCCAGACATGACATAAGACTTCTGACACCTTCGTCTGGGTAGTGCTTGGACTCAGACAGTGTAGGCCAGAGACATAAGACTGTCTGACACCCTCACCTGGGTAGTGCTTGGACTCAGACAGACAGTGTAGGCCAGACATGACATAAGACTGTCTGACACCTTATCCTGAGTGGTTCTTGGACTCAGACAGACAATGAAGCTAGACATGGCAGAAGACGGACACATTTGCCCTAGACTTGGCATTCCTCGCTAAAGTGTGCCATCTGTTCTCATGTTATTGTTATTTCTGACAAAGCTCAACAAAAACGTTTCTGACGCTCTAATGGATGGGTATGAAGTTGCATTACGGGGAAAAAAAGGGTTCCTTTATGCGTGTCGACCGTGTCTTTATACACTGTTATTATATAGTAAAGAATCGGTCAACAGAGGAAAGCGTGTGTTTATGCAGAGTGCTTTTATGAAGTGTGCGTTTATCCAGCGACTACTGAATCATACTTAAATAAATTAAACTGTTCACCACAAGCATTTCATCAAGTGGGGAAAAGAAGGAATGGATACAAAATCAGTTGTGTCATTGAAACTAACTTCTTCAGGTGAACAAGATTGACCTTCCTACTAAGGTAACTCAATAGATGAAAGACAAAATCTACCAGTCTTGTAACGGCCAATCAGTGATTTGCTTTATGGACTGTTACATGTTTCTTTTCTGAGCGACTCACATGGTGCGTGGTATAGCTTGACATACAGCTTTTCATTTGGTAAGGTAAAGGAAGGCATAACGGGATGTATTAAAATGGTGATACTGCATCTTGAATTTAAATTGCTTTATTTCGTTTCTTACAAAAGTTTTATTTTGTATATGTTGAAAAGTGAATTTGCCAAAATTTTGATGTATTTTTCATTTTATAATGGCAGCATTGTTTGAAATTTGGGTGGCCGTTCAGGTCCTGATCGCAGATGAAAATTTTATCTGAATGTACAATTACACGAGGAAGTTTGCTTCAAAGACTGCTTTTAATGCATCATAGGAAGTGTGCAAACTGTCTATGACAAAAAAAACTGTTGAATTCACCACACCAGCAATTTGATACCTTTTGTCTGGGATTTTTCTCTCTTTCTTTTCCCATTTCAGATCCTTTTCCCCTGCCCTATGAAAAAAATCAGTTGGCTGCCACAGAAGCTGCTGGCTATCTGAAAGCCTGCAAACTAGTTTTGTTAATCTGTCACCCGACATAAAACCAATGAAAGAGCCTGTGTAAAACTATATATTTATATATATAATATATATAAGATTAATTTCAAGACACGTTAGAAACAATGGAAGTAAGAAAATGCCAATGGCAGCGATACCTTCTCTTGTTGATATCATGGATGATTGTTACAAAGACCATTGCGGAGCATGTCTACCTCAACCAGTTTGGAGTTCACATAGAGGGAGGCCATCAACAGGCTGACAGAGTTGCCAGGGAAACGGGGATGAAGAATCGAGGGCAGGTGAGATATTTTTGTTTGTTTGTATTATATTTGCATTTGCTTTACCTTGTAATAGTAGGTGGTTAGCAGATGCTGCTAGTAGGTCCTACATTCACTTGTTTTCATCTTGTTGTTTGCTCTAAATTCATCCTGAGATCACCCCATATGGTGTACAGGGTAATTCCAATTAAAAAAAACCCTTCTCTGATCTTTCTGACCCTCCTTTCCTTATTACAATTTCAGTGAATTTTTATGATGATATCTCAGTGAACTTTTATAATTATATGTCAATGAACTTTTTAAAGGATGTTCTCAGTGAACTTTTGTGATAATATTCTCAGTGATCTGTTTTAATGATATTCTCAGTGAACTTTTTTAAATATGTCAGTGAATTTTACAATGATATCTCAGTAAACTTTTATTATGATATCTCAGTGAACTTTTATTCTGATATATTATCTCGAGTGAACTTTTAAAAAAATGATATCTCAGCGAATTTTTGTAATGATATTAATACACTGAACTTTTATAATTGATATCTGCTGCTGGTAGGTGAATTTTTGTAATGATATTAATACACTGAACTTTTATAATTGATATCTGCTGCTGGTAGGTGAATTTTTGTAATGATATTAATACACTGAACTTTTATAATTGATATCTGCTGCTGGTAGGTGAATTTTTGTAATGATATTAATACACTGAACTTTTATAATTGATATCTGCAGCTGGTAGGTGAATTTTTGTAATGATATTAATACACTGAACTTTTATAATTGATATCTGCTGCTGGTAGGTCCTACTCCTTTCCTTTCACTCTTTCACTTTTCTTTCATCTTGCTGATTTCTTCTATTTCACCCTGAAATCATCATATATATGATAGATAGGGTATCTTTCATCTTGCTGATTTCTTCTATTTCACCCTGAAATTATCGTGTATATGATAGATAGAGTATCTTTCATCTTGCTGATTTCTTCTATTTCACCCTGAAATCATTGTATATATGATAGATAGGGTATCTTTCATCTTGCTGATTTCTTCTGTTTTACCCTGAAATCATTGTATATATGATAGATAGGGTATCTTTCATCCTGCTAATTTCTTCTATTTCACTCTGAAATCATCGTATATATGATAGATAGAGTAAGCTTTAATGAAACAAACAAACCCTCTTTTTCTTCTTATTCTTCTTCCTTCCCTTTCTACTCCTTCTTCCTCCTTCTTGTTCTTTTTCCTACTCCTCCTCCTCCTTCGCTTTCATCTTCTTCTTCTTCCTTTCATTTGCATGGTGGTTTGCAGAATTTGATTGGGTTATCAAATAAGATTTATGTGTATCAAATTGAATAGAAAGTAAAATAATTCCAAAGGAAAAGATTGAAAGAAAATTCGTATATTTGCTCGTTAACATACATCTGTGTGTTAATTTTAACATGTGAACAACTTGCCCTGTAATTTGAGTTGGTGACTGGCAGGTATCTGTGTCTTAATTTTAACATGTGAACAATTTACTTTGTAATTTGAGTGGGTGATTGGCAGGTGTCTGTGTGTTGATTTCAACATGTGAACAATTTATTCTGTAATTTGAGTTGGTGATTGGCAGGTGTCTGTGTGTTGATTTCAACATGTGAACAATTTATTCTGTAATTTGAGTTGGTGATTGGCAGGTGTCTATGTCTAAATTTCAACATGTGAACAATTTACTCTGTAATTTGAGTCGGTGATTGGCAGGTGTCTGTGTCTAAATTTCAACATGTGAACAATTTACTCTGTAATTTGAACGGGTGATTGGCAGGTGTCTGTGTGTTGATTTCAACATGTGAACAATTTACCTCGTTGTTTGAGTGGGTGATTAGCGGGTGTCTGTGTATTAATTTCAACATGTGAATAATTTACCTTTTAATTTGAGTAGGTGATTGGCATATCTGTGTGTTGATTTCAACATGTGAACAATTTACCTTGTAATTTGAGTGGGTGATTGGCAGGTGTCAGTGTGTTGATTTCAACATGTGAACAATTTACCTTGTAATTTGAGTGGGTGATTGGCATATCTGTGTGTTGATTTCAACATGTGAACAATTTACCTTGTAATTTGAGTGGGTGATTGGCAGGTGTCAGTGTGTTGATTTCAACATGTGAACAATTTACCTTGTAATTTGAGTGGGTGATTGGCATATCTGTGTGTTGATTTCAACATGTGAACAATTTACCTTGTAATTTGAGTGGGTGATTGGTATATCTGTGTGTTGATTTCAACATGTGAACAATTTACTTTGTAATTTGAGTGGGTGATTGGCATATCTGTGTGTTGATTTCAACATGTGAACAATTTACCTTGTAATTTGAGTGGGTGATTGGTATATCTGTGTGTTGATTTCAACATGTGAACAATTTACCTTGTAATTTAAGTGGGTGATTGGCATATCTGTGTGTTGATTTCAACATGTGAACAATTTACTTTGTAATTTGAGCGGGTGATTGGCATATCTGTGTGTTGATTTCAACATGTGAACAATTTACCTTGTAATTTGAGTGGGTGATTGGCATATCTGTGTGTTGATTTCAACATGTGAACAATTTACCTTGTAATTTGAGTGAGTGATTGGCATATCTGTGTGTTGATTTCAACATGTGAACAATTTACCTTGTAATTTGAGCGAGTGATTGGCATATCTGTGTGTTGATTTCAACATGTGAACAATTTACCTTGTAATTTGAGTGGGCGATTGGCAGGTGACTATGTGTTGATTTCAACATGTGAACAATTTACTTTGTAATTTGATGGGCGATTGGCAGGTGTCTATGTCTTAATTTCAACATGTGAACAATTTACTTTGTAATTTGAGTGGGCGATTGGCAGGTGACTATGTGTTGATTTCAACATGTGAACAATTCACTTTGTAATTTGATTGTCGATTGGCAGGTGACTATGTGTTGATTTCAACATGTGAACAATTTACCTTGTAATTTAAGTGGGTGATTGGCAGGCATCTGTGTGTTGATTTCAACATGTGAACAATTTACCTTGTAATTTAAGTGGGTGATTGGCATATCTGTGTGTTGATTTCAACATGTGAACAATATACCTTGTAATTTGAGTGGGTGATTGGCATATCTGTGTATTGATTTCAACATGTGAACAATTTACCTTGTAATTTGAGTGGGTGATTGGCATATCTGTGTGTTGATTTCAACATGTGAACAATTTACCTTGTAATTTAAGTGGGTGATTGGCATATCTGTGTGTTGATTTCAACATGTGAACAATTTACTTTGTAATTTGAGTGAGTGATTGGCATATCTGTGTGTTGATTTCAACATGTGAACAATTTACTTTGTAATTTGATGGGCGATTGGCAGGTGTCTATGTGTTAATTTCAAATGTGAACAATTTACTTTGTAATTTGATGGGCGATTAGCAGGTGTCTATGTGTTAATTTCAACATGTGAACAATTTACCTTGTAATTGGAATGGGTGATTGGTAGGTGTCTGTGTGTTGATTTCAACATGTGAACAATTTACCTTCTAATTGGAATGGGTGATTGGTAGGTGTCTGTGTGTTAATTTCAACATGTGAACAATTTACCTTCTAATTGGAATGGGTGATTGGTAGGTGTCTATGTGTTAATTTCAACATGTGAACAATTTACCTTGTAATTTGAGGCGAAATATGACAATAAGTGACTCCACTAATGAAGACAGAACAAATACGTGACGTTTGGGTATAACCCTTCGTCAGACAACAAACGAGAAATATCTAGAATCTAGATCTAAGTAATACCTCCGGCATCACACAATGTGATGTCAGAAGAAAAACATAAAGGAGAAAGAAAGAAAGAAAGGCTCCTTCGTATTATTCACAACTTGTAATTTGAGTAGGTGATTGGCAGGTGTATGTGTCTTAATTTCAACATGTGAACAATTTACCTTGTAATTTGAGTAGGTGATTGGCAACAACATGTGAACAATTTACCTTGTAGTTTGAGTAGGTGATTGGCATGTGTCTGTGTCTTAATTTTAACATGTGAACAACTTGCCCTGTAGTTTGAGTAGGTAATTGGCAGGTGTCTGTGTCTTGATTTCAACCTGTGAACAATTTACCTTGTAATTTGAGTAGGTGATTGGCAGGTGTATGTGTGTTTTTTGTTTTTTGTTTGTTTTTTTGTTGTTGTTTTTTTTTTTTTTGCTCAGATTGGTAGGCATATATCAAACATCAGCAGATGAACAGCTATTAGACCTTTGCAGATTTGTTATCCAGTCCCATTTCAAATCAAATTATATTATATATCTTTTTCTTTTCTTTTTTTTTTTTTGTGGTCACTCTGCCTATCTATCTACCTATAGGTTCCTCCTTCCCGTCTCTCTCTCTCTCTCTCTCTCTCTCTCTCTCTCTCTCTCTCTCTCTCTCTCTCTCTCTCTCTCTCTCTCTCTCTCTCTCTCTCTCTCTCTCTCTCTCTCTCTCTCTTCTCTCTCTCTTTCTCCCTCTTTAGTTATGTTTTGGTTGTTTTTTTGGGGGTTTTGTTGTTGTTTTTTTGTTTGTTTGTTTGTTGTTGTTTTTGTTGTTGTGGTTGTTTGTTTTGTTTTTTGTTTTGTTTTTTGTTTGTTTTTGTTTTGTTTTGTTTTGTTGTTTTTTTCTTTTTTTTTTTTTTCTTAGTGGGATATATAGTTCAGTAGGGTTCTGTACTGAAATAACGCTTTCTGTGCACTGTGTCTCTGGGTAGTTTAGAGTGCCGGTATCAAGCGTCATCTACATATTGTAGGTTCCGGAAGCTGGGCTAACAACTTACCTCTCGACAGTTTAGAGTGCTCGTGCTTTCAAAATAGCGCCCATGTCACAAAATTGTATTTGGTTTCACTACATCCCATAGTTTTTGTTTTTTTGTTTTTTTGGGGGTTGTTTTTGTTTGTTTTGTTTTTGTGTTATTTGTTTGTTTTGTTTTGTTTTGTTTTCTATTTTTGTTTTTTTGTTTTTGTTTTTGTTTTTTTTGGGTTTTTTTCAAACAAATATAGACATTAAAAGATAATCATACGTAATCCTAATAGTTCTTATTTAATTATTGATTTCAACATGTGAACAATTTACTTTGTAATTTGAGTGGGTGATTGGCATATCTGTGTGTTGATTTCAACATGTGAACAATTTACCTTGTAATTTGAGTGGGTGATTGGCATGTATCTGTGTCTTAATTTCAAAATGTGAACAATTTACCTTGTAGTTTGAGTAGGTGATTGGGATGTGTCTGTGTCTTAATTTCAACATGTGAACAATTTACCTTGTAGTTTGAGTGGGTGATTGGTTGGTGTATGTGTCTTAATTTCAACATGTGAACAATTTACCTTCTAATTTGAGTGGGTGATTGGTTGGTGTATGTGTTTTAATTTCAACATGTGAACAATTTACCTTGTAGTTTGTGTGGGTGATTGGTTGGTGTATGTGTCTTAATTTCAACATGTGAACAATTTACTTTCTAATTTGGTTTGGTTGGTGTATGTGTCTTAATTTCAACAGGTGAACAATTTACTCCTAATTTGTGTGGGTGATTGGCAGGTGTCTGTGTGTTAATTTCAACAGGTGAACAATTTACTCTGTAATTTGAGTAGGTAATTGGCAGGTGTCTGTGTCTTAATTTCAACCCGGTGAAAATTTACCTTGTAATTTGAGTGAGTCATTGGCAGGTGTCTGTGTCTTAATTTCAACCCGTGAAAATTTACCTTGTAATTTGAGTGAGTCATTGGCAGGTGACTATGTAAATTTCAACATGTGAACAATTTACCTTGTAATTTGAGTGGATGATTGGCGGGTGTCTGTGTATTAATTTCAATCCGTGAACAATTTATCTTGTAGTTTGAGTGGGTGATTGGCAGGTGTCTGTGTCTTAATTTCAACATGTGAACAATTTACCTTGTTATTTGAGTAAGGTGATTGGCAGGTGTCTGTGTATTGATTTCAATATGTGAACAATTTACCTTGTAATTTGAGTGGGTGATTGGCAGGTATCTGTGTCTTAATTTCAACATGTGAACAATTTACCTTGTAATTTGAGTGGGTGATTGGCATGTATCTGTGTCTTAATTTCAACATGTGAACAATTTACCTTGTTATTTGAGTAGGTGATTGGCTGGTGTATGTGTCTTAATTTCAACATGTGAACAATTTACCTTCTAATTGGAATGGGTGATTGGCAGGTGTCTGTGTGTTAATTTCAACATGTGAACAATTTACCTTGTAATTTGAGTAGGTGATTGGCTGGTGTCTGTGTGTTAATTTCAAGATATGGACAATTTACCTTGTAATTTGAGTGGGTGTTTGGCAGGCGTTACTTTAAGGTCCTACTTCATTCTTCTCATTTGCATAGTCCTTCATCTTGCTGTGTCATTTGCATTCAACCTGAGATCACCACACATGCTGGAAGGGGGAATTTTAATGAAACAAAGAAACAGATCGGTTAATGGGAAGTGTTGATGATATGCAGTGTTAAAACTCACCTTGGAATTTGACTGGAAGAAATTAAAACTTCGGAAAGTCTTGAAAACGTCTTGGAATTTTAAAAATTCCCTAGAAGTCTTGGAATTTTTATGAAATATTGCGATCATGTTTTCCCCCATTTCGGAACTGGATGAGATTTCACACAGGGCACAACTGCCATGTCAGACCTGTCATCTTTACCATTTAATCGTATTATCATTTCAGAATTGTGTTTCATTGACGATTATACATTTAGTTCTACCTTCGATGCGCTTTAACCCGATTTCACATCGTTCATTCTTTCTTTCTTTATCAGCTCCCATTCTACCTTCCGGTGTATGGCTTTAGATGCCCGAAATCATCTTACCCAGGCTGCTCTGTCCTGACATTTTCTGTTTCCTGTGAAAGTTAAATTTCTTTGCGTTAATGCCTCTTTTATATCTTCTTCTCATTTTTTCTGAGGTCTGCCTTTGGTCTTTTACCTTGGGTTTTAGCACTATACTTTTACTTTTTTTTTTCATCAGTTCGCATTGTACCTTTAGGTGTATGGGTTCAGATGCCTGTCATTTTCTGTTTCCTTCCAAAAAAGTTAAATTTCTATGTTTCAATGCCTCTTTTATATCTTCTTCCCACTTTCTCCGAGGTCTGCCTTTTGGTCTTTAGCACTGTATACTGATTTAGCTATTCTATTGTCATTCATTCTGTTTGCATGCCCAAACCATCTCAATTGATTTGTTTCTATCTTAGCTTTTATGCCATCTGCTTTGGTTTGATCTCTTATTGTTGTGTTTCTGATTTTGTCTCTTTTAGTTTTCCTTACTGCTCTTCCTAGATATTTCATTTCAGCTGCCTGTACTCTACTGTATTCTTTACTGTCTAAAGTCCAAGTTTCGCTGCCATAGAGGAGAGTAGGACAATAAACTGTATTGCATACTGCCATTTTGGTTTTTGTTTACAATTCTTTCTTACCTACAAATGACTTTCCTAGATGGCTATATATTGCACTTGCCTTTTTGATTCTCTGGCTGATTTCTTCTCTTAGTTTTCCCTCTGAGTTAATCATTACTCCTAGGTAATTGTAGCTTTGAACTTGTTCTAAATACTCCTGCCCAATTTAAGATTTTGTGTTTTAGCTTCCCTAGTTACTAGCATTGTTTTGGTTTTCTTTGCATTAACTCTCATTCCTCTTTATTTAGTTCATTGTTCATAATGTTGATATTCGACTGAAGGTCACTTTCTGATTTTCCAAACAGAACTACATCATCGGCAAATGAAAGCATTGATACATTTACTGGTTTGAGCTTCCATATCCTACATTCATTTTCTTCATTTTTGAGGATGCCTTTGCGACTGAATCCTTAAATGTGATAAACAAAAGAGGACTTAGGATACAACCCTGTCTTACTCCTAGATCTACATCAAATTCTTCAGATATGTTTCCAGCTGCTCTCACTACACATATTGGCTTATTGTAAAAACTTTTAATGGCTTCTATTAAATTTTGCTCTTGTGTTCTTTTAAGGAATGCCATAGTTCGTCCCTCTTCAAAGTGTCAAATGTCTTTTCTAAGTCAATAAAACACAGGTGTAAGTCAATATTTCTCTCAAGGAATGTTTCTATTATTTGTCTAATTGTAAGTATGTAGTCTTGTACACTTCTTCCTGGTCTACATCCACTCTGATGCTCTTTCATCTGATCCCCAACTCTTTTCCTTAGTCTCATTTCCAGTATCCTGGCATATACTTTTCCTGCAACACTAAGTAGTTATATCCCTCTATAGTTTGAGCATTCCATAGTTGATCCTTTCTTATGTATTGGTACTACCATTCCCTTTTTCCAGTCGTCTGGCACCTGTTTGGATTTCCATGTTTGTTGGCATATTGCATGTAGTAGTTTGTGTGCCTCTCTCCTTGGTTTTTAATCATTTCTGGATAAACTTGATCTGCTCCTGGGACTTTTCCTAATTTCACCTTTCTTATAGCTGTTTGGATTTCTTCCATTGATATATCTACATCTTCAGCTGTCTCCTCTGGATTACTTGATACTCTTACTAATTGATCTTTACTCCTTGTTTCATACGTTCTTAAGGGATTATGTAATTGTTGAAAATGCTTTCTCCATGTTTCCATGATTTTGCTGTCTTCTTTCATTACTTCTCCTTTGACATTCTTAATTTGTTGTATTGGGCATGCTTTAGTCTTTCTCATGCTCTTCATTGCCCCCAGAACAGCTTTTGATTTCCTTGATAGCTTTCTTGGAGTCTTTGTCCAAATTCTTCCCATTGTTCCTGCTTTGCTTTCCTCACTTCCTCTTTGGTGATAGTTCTTTTATTCACATAATCTATCCTATCCTCTGGTCTCTTTGTTTGCAAGTATTTCTTCCAGGCATCCTTCTTTTCTTTGATCTTAGTCTTGACATTCTCATTCCACCATGCTGTTCTTTTCCTATCTCCTTTAATTTGTTTCCTACCACAGACCTCTTCAGTACAACTGCCACTTTTCTTCTATTGTGCTATCATTCAGATCCATATGTCTTTCATTGATAAATCTTTTTATCCTAGATTGATATACCTGTTTTACTACTGGTTTATTTAATTCCTCTATTTTGAGTTTAGTAGCTTTCTTCTCTTTCCTTTTCTGTCTGTTTTCTTCAGTTAATAATTTCATTTTGGCTCTCACTAGGTGATGATCACTAAATATTTCTGCTCCTCTGTTTACTCTTGCATCCAATGTACTGTAAAAAAGGTAGCTGCTAACTATTATGTAGTCTATCATTGATTTTTCACATCTGTCTTCATTTACTCTTTTATATTTGTGGGTATCTTTATGAGAAGAATGGTGTTGGCTATTTTCATGTTATTCTTTAGGCAAAAATCTATTAGTCCCTCTCCATTTGGAGAAATTGTTGTCTCTCCTTCTTTACCTATTACTCCTCCTGATGTTTCTACATTGTTGCCTACTCTAGCCTTTAAATCTCCTAAAACCATTAGTTCATGTTTGGGTTTGAGATTCTCTGCAGCTCTTTGTAAATCGTTTTCGAAGATATCTTTTTCTTCTTTGGTGGCATCTTTGTTTGGTCCATAAGCTATTAATAATTTAATTTCTCTTCCTTTTGGTTTAATATTTACCTATAATAGCTGTGGGCTTATGAATTCTCTACTTTCTAGTAGCTTTCCTTGCCTTTCATGCTCTATCTTTGACATCCACTCCTGAGAAGATTAAAATATGACTTGGTTTTACATTATTCTATGTCTAATTTGAATCTTTCCATTTCTTCAGCTAATTCTAACTCTTTTCCATTTATTGCCCTAATATTCCATGTTCCAAAAATCACAATCCATGTACTTTTTCATAGTCGTCTTCGAAAGTTCAAGCCGGGGATATCATTATATGTATTTCTTTAAATCAGTTTGGTTTTGGATAAGTAGGGATTGGCCTACTGTAGCCTAGTTAAGGCCAGAACTTTTTGGAAAATGTGATGTTTGCATGGGAAAATCTTTGAAAAGTCATGGAATTTTTTTCTAAAAATTAGTGGGAACCCTGAATATGTATGATTCTATTTCATCACTTATTTCAGATTGGCTCCTTAATTGATCACTACTTGTTTGAAGCTTCAGATCGGATCAAGAGATCTTCCTCCATCAGCCATGACCACCATGCCATGCTCAGTGGCCATGACAAGGTGCTTTGCAATAGTGCCATTACTCCTCAATGACAATTATTTTTTATTTAGTCAAAACAAATATGTTATTGACCTCAGTTTCTATGCTTACTTAGTTTCCTTAGTTCAATACAAATCCTCATGAGTTATTTTCATGTATATGATGCAAAAGTACCACCAAGAATAGTTGACAGCGACTCTTTGGAAGTAAGCCCTGAAGTCACAGCTTTTAAATATTCCAGAGCTAGTGAGCACATCATAAAAAAGAGAAAAGAAAGTGAAAATATACTGAAATCCCCCCCACTCTCATCCTCTCTCTCTCTCAATCTTTGGAACAATCTTTTTAAAGCCTAAATTACTTCGTCTGTTGAAAATGACTTTCTCATTAGCTTACTTGTACCTAGTGTGTGAATAGTTAGGTAAGATCTTTTGAAGACATACTAAATTCAACATTTTTTCTGATTTATTTGACATGTCTACCTTTTCATATTCCACATACTTTCTTAATTGATAGGTGAAATGGTTTGATCAACAAAAGTTACTCGTACGTAAAAAACGTGACTTTCATCCAAGGGATGTGGCGCAACAGATGACTATAGTAGATCCCTCGTGGAAAGATGAATGGTACTTGGTAAGTATATTTGTAAACAGATGATTATAGTAGATTTCTTATGGAAAGATGAATGGTACTTGGTAAGTATATTTGTAAATAGATGACTATAGTAGATTTCTTATGGAAAGATGAATGGTACTTGGTAAGTATATTTGTAAACAGATGACTATAGTAGATCCTCGTGGAAAGATGAATGGTACTTGGTAAGTATATTTGTAAACAGATGACTATAGTAGATTTCTTATAAAGATGAATGATTGAAGTATATTTGTAAACAGATGACTATAGTAGATCCTCGTGGAAAGATGAATGGTATATTTGTAAACAAATGACTATAGTAGATTTCTTATGGAAGATGAATGGTTTGTAAACAGATGACTATAGTAGATTTTTTATGGAAAGATGAATGGTACTTGGTAAGTATATTTGTAAACAGATGACTATAGTAGATTTCTTATGGAAAGATGAATGGTACTTGGTAAGTATATTTGTAAACAGATGACTATAGTAGATTTCTTATGGAAAGATGAATGGTACTTGGTAAGTATATTTGTAAACAGATGACTATAGTAGATCCTCTTGAATGGAAAGATGAATGACTATAGTAGATCCCTTGGAAAGATGAATGGTACTAAGTATTTGTAAACAGATGACTATAGTAGATCCCTCGTGGAAAGATGAATGGTACTTGGTAAGTATATTTGTAAACAGATGACTATAGTAGATTTCTTATTGAATGGTACTTGGTAACAGATGACTATAGTAGATCCCTTATGGAAAGATGAATGGTACTTGGTAAGTATATTTGTAAACAGATGACTATAGTAGATTTCTTATGGAAAGATGAATGGTACTTGGTAAATTTGTATACAGATGACTATAGTAGATTTCTTATGGAAAGATGAATGGTACTTGGTAAGTATATTTGTAAACAGATGACTATAGTAGATTTCTTATGGAAAGATGAATGGTACTTGGTAGGTATATTTGTAAACAGATGACTAGTAGATTTCTTATGGAAAGATGAATGATACTTGGTAAGTATATTTGTAAACAGATAATTATAGTAGATTTCTTATGGAAAGATGAATGGTACTTGGTAAGTATATTTGTAAACAGATGACTATAGTAGATTTCTTATGGAAAGATGAATGGTACTTGGTAAGTATATTTGTAAACAGATGACTATAGTAGATTTCTTATGGAAAGATGAATGGTACTTGATAAGTATATTTGTAAACAGATGAGTATAGTATATTTATTATGGAAAGATGAATGGTACTTGGTTAGTATATTTGTAAACAGATGACTGTAGTAGATTTCTTATGGAAAGATGAATGGTACTTGGTAAGTATATTTGTAAACAGATGACTATAGTAGATTTCTTATGGAAAGATGAATGGTACTTGGTAAGTATATTTGTAAACAGATGACTAGTAGATTTCTTATGGAAAGATGAATGGTACTTGGTAAGTATATTTGTAAACAGATGATTATAGTAGATTTCTTATGGAAAGATGAATGGTACTTGGTAAGTATATTTGTAAATGATGACTATAGTAGATTTCTTATGGAAAGATGAATTGTACTTTTTGTAAACAGATGACTGTAGTAGATTTCTTATGGAAAGATGAATGGTACTTGGTAAGTATATTTGTAAATAGATGACTATAGTAAATTTCTTATGGAAAGATGAATGGTACTTGGTAAGTATATTTGTAAACAGATGACTGTAGTAGATTTCTTATGGAAAGATGAATGGTACTTGGTAAATATATTTGTAAACAGATGACTATAGTGCAATTAAAGGGCCAGGATGTAGTTAAATGAAAGCTTAAATTGATATTTTTATTAATTAAGACATTGACAATGTCTCACAAAATGATTAACCATGTTTCAAAAAAGTAGAGTTGACATTTTATTAATTAAGACATTGACAATGTCTCACAAAATGATTAACCATGTTTCAAAAAGTAGAGTTGACATTTTATTAATTAAGACATTGACAATGTCTCACAAAAGGATTTGTTTCAAAAGTAGGAGTTGACATTTTATTAATTAAGACATTGACAATGTCTCATGATTAACCATGTTTTTGTTTCAAAAAGTCGAGTTGACATTTTATTAATTAAGACATTGACAATGTCTCACAAAAGGATTAACCTTGTTTCAAAAGTAAGTTGACATTTTATTAATTAAGACATTGACAATGTCTCACAAAATGATTAACCATGTTTTTGTTTCAAAAAAGTAGAGTTGACATTTTATTAATTAAGACATTGACAATGTCTCACAAAATGATTAACCTTGTTTCAAAAAGTACAGTTGACATTTCATTTAAATACAAGTGGGTAACCTACTTTTCTTTTTTTAAATTCAGATTTTATCATCAAACTAAAAGGCACATGGGCATTTCTCTCTTCCTGTGGGAATTTCCGTTTGACTAATACTCTGTTAGTTTCATTATAGGTGATAATAAGTGTTTTCTGCTTCTCTATGATAACCAACCAACAATATGGCGTCAGATTTAATGAGTTCACAACTTTGTGAAGGTAATGGGCCAGGAGAGTGTAAATGTGTTATATCAAAAGTTACTCTTTGGTTTGAAGTTGGTTGTGTATTGTGTTAGGCTTCATGTGCAACTAGTTTTAACGCAAGATGGTTTTTAGTTTTTGATAAAATGAATAAAAAATTCAAAAGTTGATGGGCTTGATGGGATAGTCCATTTAACAAGCGATGGGCCACTGTGCCTACCGGCTTATAGATGGGTTAGTCCAGAAAATAACTGATTTAAACTGCTTGTAAATTGGGGGGTTCAAAATCTTCTTTGCTGATTGTCTCAAAACAACATTTTTTTTGGGATAGCCCACTTTTTCTTGAAAGTGACCATTTTATTTAACTAGGATATTGACAATGTCATACCTACTGATTTATCAATTTTCAAAAACTAGGACACTCACAATGTCATACCTACTGATTTATCAATTTTCAAAAACTAGGACACTCACAATTTCATACCCAATTATTTATCAAGAAATCCTTACATAATGATGTTTGACTTGCTGAAACAGTGAAATATGTTCAAAATTAAGCCTCAAAATTCTTTTCAGCACGGTGGGGGTGCCAATGGATATGACATGAATGTCTTTGATGCCTGGAAAAATGGCTTCACAGGCAGGGGCATAGTGGTTACAATTCTTGATGATGGATTGGAGAGAAGTCATCCTGATCTGAAGAGGAATTATGTGAGTTGCTCTCATTTGTTTTTATGTGTCAAGGAGCTAGGGAGAAGAACTATTTTTTGCTGGACATGGTACAGGCCGTTTATCCCGATTTAATTAGAATCATCCCGATTTTTTGCGAAAATTTGCGAAATTTCGATTTTTTGTTGACCCGTCCTGGTTTTTTGGTAATACAACTGCAGTCGTTGCCTGGACCGGCACTGTTCAGTATAGACAGCGTGCAATGTTTGTTTTTAATCAGCCAATACCCGGATGTTGTGCATATCCAGGATTCATGTTATTAATGGTGTATCGATTCTTCGCTAATGTATTGTTTTCTTTGTCCATTGTTCAGAGTATTCGTGCTGTACTTGTTCGAGACTTCAAAAATCGTTGTATGGTTGCATGTTATTGAGGCCTACCGCGATTTCTAGAGCTTTAAATTTCAAACTGATCAAGCAGAAGGCTTTGCTGATGTTTGATGACTTGTTAGATCTAGATCTAGATGTTCCTAGTATTAGGGACGTCTAGATCTAGATCTAGGTCTAGCTGATCTGTATCTGTACTCTTAAGTAGTTCTAACAGATCTAAATCAAGTTGAGATTAAAAACTTTGAAACAATGTGACCCCCTGCAGCAAAGTGTGATCACATGCGTGTCTGTCAGGAGAGAGAGAGAGAGAGAGAGAGAGAGAGAGAGAGAGAGAGAGAGAGAGAGAGGAGAGAGAGAGAGAGAGAGAGAGAGAGAGAGAGAGAGAGAGAGAGAGCAATGTTGCTTGTGTGTGTGTGTAAAAAGAGAGAAACAGAGCATTTTCATGTGTGTTTTGTGCGATCGCGAATGTATGTGACTGTGTGTGTTAGTGAGGGAGTGAGCAATTTATGAAGTAAAAGACAAAGGCAAGGAAGAATAGAGATTGGAGGATAATTGACAGGTGTGTCTGACCGGATAGCAGAAGGGGTGGGGTGGGCATGTGTGTGTGTGTGAAGAAAGTGAATGTGAAAATATGATAGCAATGATTAGCAAGATAAGTGACCATTGATGAGAAAGAGAGGAAAAGTGAGTGTGTATTCCACTTCCAGTATTATTGGCACGGGGTGGGGTGGGGGTGCTATTATAATGCATATTTTTACTTGGGAAAAGGCGGAACCAGCGTCAACAATGACCTTTTTATTATTAAGTTCGAGATTAGAAGACCGTCTGACTCTATACCTGAAATAGTTCTTGTATCCTGATTTTTTCCCCAGGATCCTGATTTTTTTACATCTATGCCCTGATTTAAAAAACAATTTAGAGTGACAGGTCTGCATGGTATCTTGGACCATCAGGTTTACAGATGTTACTTTCTCAAAGGCTACGTATAATAGCTCCATAAAAAAACCAATGCACAAGCCCGCAAACAAAAACACCAAAATCAACACAACCAACTGTAATGCTTCCACATCAGTAGCCATATGGTTTTGAATATGAGTCAAAGTTCCTCATTATCGTATCCTCAGTATCTATTCTTTGAATTTACACAACTTATTTACAACTTTCACTGTCAGGATCCCTATGTTAATCTTGTGATATTATTTACAACTTTCACTGTCAGGATCCCTATGTTAATCTTTTGATATTATTTACAACTTTCACTGTCAGATCCCTATGTTAATCTTTTGATATTATTTACAATTTTCAGTGTCAGGATCCCTATGTTAATCTTTTGATATTATTTACAATTTTCACTGTCAGGATCCCTGTCAGGATCCCTATGTTAATCTTTTGATATTATATTATTTATGTTAATCTTTTGATATTATTTAACTGTCAGGATCCCTATGTTAATCTTTTGATATTATTTACAATTTTCAGTGTCAGGATCCCTATGTTAATCTTTTGATATTATTTACAATTTTCACTGTCAGGATCCCTATGTTAATATTTTGATATTATTTACAATTTTCAGTGTCAGGATCCCTATGTTAATCTTTTGATATTATTTACAATTTTCAGTGTCAGGATCCCTATGTTAATCATATTTTTACAATGTCAGGATCCTATGTTAATCTTTTGATATTATTTACAATTTTCAGTGTCAGGATCCCTATGTTAATCTTTTGATATGATTTACAATTTTCACTGTCAGTGATCCCTATGTTAATCTTTTGATATTATTTACAATTTTCACTGTCAGGATCCCTATGTTAATCTTTGATATTATTTACAATTTTCACTGTCAGGATCCCTATGTTATCTTTTTGATATTATTTACAATTTTCCTTGTCAGGATCCTATGTTAATTTTTGATATTATTTACAATTTTCAGTGTCAGGATCCCTATGTTAATCTTTTGATATGATTTAAATTTTCACTGTCAGGATCCCTATTTAATCTTTTGATATTATTTACAATTTTCACTGTCAGGATCCCTATGTTAATCTTTTGATATTATTTACAATTTTCACTGTCAGGATCCCTATGTTAATCTTTTGATATCATTTACAATTTTCACTGTCAGGATCCCTATGTTAATCTTTTGATATTATTTACAATTTTCACTGTCAGGATCCCTATGTTAATCTTTTGATATTTACAATTTTCACTGTCAGGATCCCTATGTTAATCTTTTGATATTATTTACAACTTTCACTGTAGGATCCCTATGCCAGTTATGACGTGAATAACCATGATAATGATCCTATGCAGCTGGTACGATCCAAGCAATGAGAACAGGTAATTGTTGTCACTTTTCATGTTTTGTTTTCTCTCATAAAAAATTTGGTCTTACAGTTACTAATAACAATTTGAAATGAAAGTCTACTTGTTTGGGAGCAGATGTTATTCTATAGAAGAGGGGCAGCATGACTGAAAGACTTTTCAATCAAAGAAAATCTTTCAGTTGTCATGGTGATCAAAACGGAATTTGATGATCTTAATACTTGGTAAAAACTGACCAGCTCTTGTAAATAGGATTTGTAATATGTAACAATAACAAATGATTTAAAAATCTATCTTGTAACTTACTGGAAGCCAGTGTATTTCTTGTAATACCAGTGTGACCGGCTCACTTTGTTTTGTTTGGGCTATATAGTCGAATAGCCTTATTTCAGGCTATAAAATAGCATTTTCAAAGGTTTCATGGTGTTAAGAAATGTTTGAAGAACTCAAAAAATGCCCAAATCTAAATTTCGATGATTTCTCTTAAAAAGGGTCATAATTCCCCCATCTCTTCTTTTGTTGTCTGTTTGCGGTGAAGTATGAGTATCGTGCAGGTAAAATAATTGTCTGGATCTTTTTCATTGTTTACGCTATGTTTCTGTGATGACAATAATGCCTGTAGGCAGTGCAAACCCACTTTGCGCAGTAGCTAGTACGCAACATGTCCCTAGACATGCACAAATTACACACATCACATCATTGTACTTTTTAACACTTGATAGATGTAAAATGCATACCAATGAAAATATCTACGCAAGACCTTTCTGATGGAGTATGAAATCATAGGTTTTATTGACAAAACTGCCGTTTTCATTTGAAAGGGCTTATAATCACTTGTACCTCTCAACCCAGTTTCGCTGCAATCACGATAAACATGATTTCGTCTCTCAATTTCACATTTCTATGGACCAAACCAGTAAACTTACATCAATACAATGATTCACTACCCAGATGTCCACACTAGTAGCAGAATTTGTACAGCTTCCATAGATTATGCAATATCAGCGGAGGTGCCCCACTTGAAAAACGGCCATCAAATGTTTGCCCTCCGTTTTCAAATGAAAGGGTTATAATCCTTTTCAGCGCAAGAGATCATCTTGATGGGCGGCGGTGAAAGAACCCTCTCTCTCTTCTCTCTCTCTCTCTCTCTCTCTCTCTCTCTCTCTCTCTCTCTCTCTCTCTCTCTCTCTCTCTCTCTCTCTCTCTCTCTCTCTCTCTCTCTCTCTCTCTCTCTCTCTCTCTCTCTCTCTCTCTCTCTCTCTCTCTCTCTCTCTCTCTCTCTCTCTATCTCTCTCTCTTCTCTCTCTCTCGCTCTCTCTCTCTCGCTCTCTCTCTCTCTCTCGTTCTCTCTCTCTCTCTCTCTCTCTCTCTCTATCTCTCTCTCTCTCTCTCTCTCTCTCTCTCTCTCTCTCTCTCTCTCTCTCTATCTCTCTCTCTCTCTCTCTCTCTCTCTCTCTCTCTCTCTCTCTCTCTCTCTCTCTCTCTCTCTCTCTCTCTCTGGGTAGATGTTGGAATAAATGAATTTTTGTATCTCTGTTTGGCTTATAGTGACAGAAGCCGTTTACTCTAGTAGATCTTATATACGGTAATCTTTATTTAGAGGGGGACTATGATCTTTTAGAATCTGTTGTCCTTTCTTTATAGCTGTAAGGTTGTAAAGTTCTTTAAATGTTGGTATTACTTTCTTTGCCTTAGAAATGATTCTGTCAATTTTATTCTTATCTTGTTTTGTTATGTTCCCACCCAACAATTAATACCAAATTTAAAAAAAAAAGATGTAACATTTCCTCACTGTTCCCTTCCATACTAAGTAAAAACAAAAATATATTTGTTCTCTATTATTTTTTTTGTTTAATTTCAAACATTTTGATGCTTCAATAGAAATATTTTATCCAGATTTTGATTTGAATGAATTTTAAAAATTGCCTGTTTTGTGATTTTTTGGTTTGTATTGGGTTGTTAGCAACATTGAATGAAATAGTTATTTAAGTTTCGAAAATCTATAAAAGTTGTCACTCAAATCCCTAACAAAACAATTGCGTTAAGCTATGGCACACTTTCTTTCGACTCAAGCAATTTTGCAAACCTACCTTCATAAATAGTGAAGCTTGCAAAAATCACAATTTTCACTTTTTGCACGAAGCCAAAACTGGCATCAATTTCTCACATCTTTTAAATGAGCATATCTTCATTAATAATCAAGTTACAACGATAATATTGGTATCAATGCGTTAGGAAACATAGGTCTACACAATGAAAGCATTAAAGAAGAGCAAGGGGAAAAATTAATTTGGGTTTGGACTACCTAATGTCTGCTTGTTTTTCTGTCATAAGATCAAATGTCAGAAAGCCTTTGTTTTTGATTGAGTCATAGTTTATAGCTCAATCTGCCTGTTCAAAAATCCATTCTTCTTCTTCTTCTTTTCTTCTTCTTCCTCTTCTTTTTCTTCTTTCCTCCTTCTCCTTCTCCTTCTTCCTCTTTTTCTTCTTCTTCCTCTTTTTCTTTGTCTTCCTCTTTTTCTTCGTCTTCTTTTCATAATAGCTAACCCACTCAATCCTCTTCTTTCTTAGCCGAGACGGCGATGAGTATAATTTTATAGATAACCGCGAGCCGTTAATAATTTTCTATAAAAAATGTCTCAAAATGAGGCTGAAGCTTATGTCTTAATTTGCAAATAATCTCTTCGTTTGTAGAAAATGAGTATTTCTGACAATTTGCTTATTATTTTTGTGTCTAGGCATGGAACTAGATGTGCTGGGAAGTGTCAGCAGAGGGCAATAATACAATATGCATTATAGGTGTTGCACCTGACTCTAGAATTGGAGGTAGGTCACATTGTTCAGTTTTTATTGTCTTTGAAAGTTGATCTCTTTTGATCAATGAAGAAGAAGAGAGACAATATTCAAATTATATTGTGTTTAAAATTTGATCTCTTTTTTTATCTTTGCAGAAGAAGAGAGACAAAATTGAATTTATATCGTATTTAAAATTTAATCTCTTTTAATCTTTGCAGAAGAAGAGAGACAAAATTGAATGTAAATCGTATTTAAAATTTGATCTCTCTTTTAATATTTGCAGAAGAGGAGAAACAAAATTGAATTTGTATCGTATTTAAAATTTGATCTCTCTTTTAATCTTTGCAGAAGAAGAGAGACAAAATTGAATTTGTATCGTACTTAAAATCTGATCTCTCGTTTAATCTTTACAGAAGAGGAGAGACAAAATTGAATTGTATCGTATTTAAAGTTTGATCTGTCCTTTAATCTTTGCAGAAGAGGAGAGACAAAATTGAATTCGTATCGTATTTAAAATCTGATCTCTCTTTTAATCTTTACAGAAGAAGAGAGACAAAATTGAATTTATATCGTATTTAAAATCTGATCTCTCTTTTAATCTTTGCAGAAGAAGAGAGACAAAATTGAATTTATATTGTATTTAAAATTTGATCTCTCTTTTAATCTTTACAGAAGAGGAGAGACAAAATTGAATTCATATCGTATTTAAAATTTGATCTCTCTTTTAATCTTTATAGAAGAAGAGACAAAATTGAATTCGTTTCGTATTTAAAGTTTGATCTCTCTTTTAATCTTTGCAGAAAAAGAGAGACAAAATTGAATTTGTATCGTACTTAAAATTTTATCTCTCTTTAATCAATGGCGAAGCACCTGGATTGGCGAGTTTGAGACCAAAATGTTGATTTTCTGTTCTTTGCATATTTGAGTAGAACGAACATTTATCTACAAGTTATGGCAGAGACGTATAATTGTTTTGTTACAAAATATTTTGTAGGTGAGGAGTAGAATGAATATTTATCTACAAGTTATGACAGACGTATGATTTTTTTTTTTACAATTGAAGGGGTCATTTCTATAGTGTGCCTAAGTCAAAATTACGTCATTTAGAGAAAAATGTTGAAAATCATGGACTTTGACACTTTTGGCTTTGAGAATATCATTTTCACATTTTTCAGGAAGCATGATTTTCTTTATTCGCTAGAATTATCTCTTTGTCTCGTTTTTTACGAATATGGACATAGGCACAATATTGAACTGACCCCTTCAATTACCCTAACACTGACTGAAAAGATGGCACTGAAAACTCATATATTTACTTATTCTCGATGCTTGGGCAGCACATAAGGCCGAGAAAACTCATATAATATGGCACTAAATGGCCAAATCTGGTAACATGGTATTTGCCTGGTAGTCAACAAGATGTTGCCAATTTGGCAGAGCACTGAGTATGTAACAGGAGGAGGGCAAGTGTTGCCGGTCTGTGTGTTTCAAAATACGCACACAAGTATAGGAATAAAGAGAATAGAAGAAAGAACTGGTCATTTTGACGTCTGTTTTCACAACAGTACATATCTAAACCTAGATTTACAATCTTCTTTACATTAGTAATAATCTCAGAGACTGTCAAAAAAGTAAGAGGGCTGCTACAAGAAACACAACCAGTCTGTTTTCACAACAATACACATCTAAACCTAGATTTACAATCTTCTTTACATTAGTAATAATCTCAGAGACTGTCAAAAGAGTAAGAGGGCTGCTACAAGAAACACAAACAGTCTGTTTTCACAACAATACACATCTAAACCTAGATATTAATTTTTATTTTTTATGTATATTGTTTCACTGCACTATTTATATACCCGACTTTGAATTTTTGTGTACTTCTAAAATCTAAACATTTAATGATTAACTAAGTTAAATTTGTTTTTAATTTGAATGCATTGATGTTTTCTTTTATTTTTCAAACGGAAATTGTGATAACACAAGCACAATTTCCTTTTTTAAAGGATCAATAAAGATGATTGATTGATTGAAATTGAATATATTATCATGCTAGATTTCTAATACCATTGTTCCTACAGGAGTCAGAATGTTGGGAAGATGCAGTGAATATATTATTATATGAGATTTCTGTTACCATTTTGCCTATATGAGCCAAAATGCTTGATAGATGCGATGAATATTATTATCATACTAAATTTCTCTTACCGTTGTACCTACAGCAGCCAGAATGCTGGATAGATGCAATGAGTATATTATCATACTAGATTTATGTTACCATTGTACATACATGAGTCACAATGCTGGATAGCTGCAATGATTATTTTATCATACTAGATTTCTGTTACCATTGTACAGACAGAGTCACAATGCTGGATAGCTGCAATGATTATAGATGCAATCATACTAGATTTCTGTTACCATTATACTTACAGGAATCATACTAGAATTGTACTGGAATGTTGAGAAGCAATGAGTATATTATCATACTATATTTCTGTTACCATTGTACATACAGGAGTCAGAATGTTGATAGAAGCAATGATTATATTATCATACTAGATTTCTGTTACCATTGTTTATACAGGAGTCAGAATGTTGGATAGAAGCAATGAGTATATTATCATACTAGATTTCTGTTACCATTGTTTATACAGGATTCAGAATGTTGATAGAAGCAATGAGTATATTATTACACTATATTTCTGTTACCATTGTACATACAGGAGTCAGAATGTTGATAGAAGCAATGAGTATATTATCATACTAGATTGTACATTGTACATACAGGAGTCAGAATGTTGATAGAAACAATGAGTATATTATCATACTAGATTTCTGTTACCATTGTACATACAGGAGTCAGAATGTTGGATAGAAGCAATGAGTATATTATTACACTATATTTCTGTTACCATTGTACATACAGGAGTCAGAATGTTGGATAGAAGCAATGAGTATATTATTAGACTACATTTCTGTTACCATTGTACATACAGGATTCAGAATTTTGGATAGAAGCAATGATTATATTATCAACTAGATTTCTGTTACCATATTAATCAGAATGCATAGATGCTATTATTTTATCATACTAGATTTCTGTTACCATTGTACATACAGGAATCAGAATGTTGGATAGAGTATATTATCATACTAGATTTCTGTTAATCAGAATGTAGATGCAATTATATTATCACTATTTTTCTGTTACCATTGTACATACAGGAGTCACAATGATAGAAGAAATGTTGGATCAGAATGTTGGATAGATGCAATGAGTATATTATCATACTAGATTTCTGTTACCATTGTACATACAGGAGTTAGAATGTTGGATAGAAGCATGAGTATCATCATACTAGATTTCTGTTACCATTGTACATACAGGAGTCAGAATGTTGGATAGAAGCAATGAGTATATTATTACACTATATTTCTGTTACCATTGTACATATTGTTGGATAGAAGCAATGAGTATATTATTAGACTACATTTCTGTTACCATTGTACATACAGGAGTCAGAATTTTGGATAGAAGCAATGATTATATTATCATACTAGATTTCTGTTACCATTTTGCCTACTGTAATCAGAATGCTGGATAGATGCAATGATTATTTTATCATACTAGATTTCTGTTACCATTGTATATACAGGAATCAGAATGCTGATGGATGCAATGAGTATATTATCATACTAGATTTCTGTTACCTTTTGCCTACAGGAGTCAGAATGCTGGGTAGATGCAATGCATATATTATCATGCTATTTTTCTGTTACCATTATACATACAGGAGTCACAATGCTGGATAGAAGAAATGATTATTTTATCATACTATATTTCTGTTACCATTGTACATACAGGAGTCAGAATGTTGGATAGATGCAATGAGTATATTATCATACTAGATTTCTGTTACCATTGTACATACAGGAGTCAGAATGTTGATAGATTCATGAGTATATTATCATACTAGATTTCTGTTACCATTGTACATACAGGAGTCAGAATGTTGGATAGAAGCAATGATTATATTATCATACTAGATTTCTGTTACCATTGTACATACAGGGAGTCAGAATGTTGGATAGAAGCAATGATTATATTATCATACTAGATTTCCGTTGCCATTGTACATACAGGAGTCAGAATGTTGGATAGATTCATGAGTATATTATCATACTAGATTTCTGTTACCATTGTACCTACAGGAAACAGAATGCTGGATAGATGCAATGAGTATATTATCATACTATATTTCTGTTACCATTGTACATACAGGGAGTCAGAATGTTGGATAGAATCAATGATTATATTATCATACTAGATTTCTGTTACCATTTTACCTACAGGAGTCAGAATGCTAGATAAATGCAATAAATATATTATATATACTGGATTCCTGTTACCATTGTGCCTTCAGGGGGTCAGAATGCTGGATGGAGAGGTGTCTGATGCTGTGGAGGCTGCCTCTGAGTTTCAATCGTTCTCACATTGATATCTATTCGGCAAGTTGGGGTCCTGATGATGACGGCAAGGTTGTCAAGGCCCAGGCAGACTGGCACGGAAGGCGTTCACTGAGGGAATTGAGATGGTGAAACTTTTCTACTTTTCCACTCTATTCAGGGATTTTTTTCTGTCCTATCGTTGACTATTATCTTTTGTCATAGATGTTTTTATCTTTTGTGATACACATGTTATCTTTTGTCATAGATGTTTTTTATCTTTTGTGATAGACATGTTATCTTTTGTCATAGACTTTGTATCTTTTGTCATAGACTTTTTTATCTTTTGTCATAGACTTTTTATCTTTTGCCATGGACTTGTTATCTTTAGTTATAGACTTTTTTTACTTGTCATAGATCTTTTCCTCTTGTCGTGGACTTTTTATCTTTTGTCATAGACTTCCTATTTATTGCCATGGATTTTTTATCTTTGTTATGGACTTGTCATCTTTGCTCAAGCGATTGGCGAGGGACGCTGGAAGGTCCTATTTCTTTCCATTCCTTCTTTCACTCATCTTTCATCTTGTTGTTTCCTCTTGATTCACCCTGAGATCACCACAACGATGGCGGGCTAAATTTCAATGAAACAAACAAGCTGTGGACTTTTTATTTCTTGTAATGGACTTTTTATCTCTTGCCGTAGACTTTTTATCTCTTGTAATGGACGTTTTATCACTTGCTGTAGACTTTTTATCTCTTGTAATGGATGTTTTATATCTTGCTATAGACTTTTTATCTCTTGGAATGGACGTTTATCTCTTGCCGTAGACTTTTTATCTCTTGTAATGGACTTTTTATCTCTTGCCGTAGACTTTTGTCTCTTGCCGTACACTTTTATCTCTTGCCATGGACTTTCTGTCTCTTGCTGTAGACTTTTATCTCTTGCCATGGACTTTCTGTCTCTTGCTGTAGACTTTTTATCTCTTGCCATAGACTTTTTTGTCTCTTGTAATGGACATTTTATCTCTTGCCATAGACTTTTTGTCTCTTGTAATGGACATTTTATCTCTTGCCGTACACTTTTTATATCTTGTAATGGACGTTTTATCTCTTGTCATAAACATTTAATAAGTTTCATCATGATATAAACTCTAGATTTACCTTTGTATTGCAGAAAGCAGGAAAAAAAAAGGGAGAAATTATTTGAATAACGTATGCAGTTATTATTGAGAGCCTGTGTATTAAATAACCATATGTACAAACAGGCCTATCTCTTTTTTGTAGTCTAAAACTAGCAGGTAGGACAGGTTTTCTTTGATGTGACCACGTAGGTATTTTGAGTGTAAATATTATGCAGTGTATCCACACCTAGGTACTCATTGGAATGACCTATGACCTGAATTGATACAATTATTAATGAAAGTAGCGTGCCATGGCAACCCATGTCACAGTAAGGGCTTGATGTCGTGTAGTAATCAAAACCTAATGTTGTTTAGGGGTTTGAGGGGGGGGGGGGGGTGCACCTGGATTGACGAGTTTGAAACTAAAATGACAATTTTCTGTTCTTTGCATATTGGGCTGGGCAGTGGACAGGTAAGCACCTGTACAGGGATTAGGCAGTCCCGACCTCCACGGGTCTCCTGCTGCCTTGGAGGCAAGTCTTGCCTGACCAAAGGCTAAGGGAGTTTACCCGACAGAAAACAACTTTCTGTCTTGCAGGCAGGTCTTGACTGACCAAAGGTTAAGGGAGTTAAACCTGACAGAAAACAATCTGCTGCATTGCAGGCTGATCTTGGTCGACCAAAGGCTAAGGGAGTTAACTGTGACCGAAAATACCAAGGACTGGGAGGAGGCCTTAAAGTGGCAGGCCCACCTTGTACAGTGGGCCAATCACCGGCCTTTCCAAAACAAACAGATTCAAAGAAGTACATATGATTATATACCCAGCTTGATCTCACGGAAACGAACATAAATGGAAAAGAGTTAGAATTAGCTGAAGAAATGGAAAACTTCAAAGAAGATATTTTGCCCATGACAGAAACAAAGAAAAAAAGACAAGGAATAGAAAATATAGGACCAAATCATACTTTACTCTTCTCAGTAGTAGATGTCAAAGATAGAGCTAGAGCAGGAGCAGGCTTCCTAGTGCATAAAAGGTATGACAAGTTACTAGAAAGTTGGAAATTTATATGCCCACTGCTATTAGAGATAAACATTAAATCAAAAGGAAGAGAAATTAAATTATTAATAGCCTATGGACCAAACGAAGACGCAACCAAAGAAGAAAAATCTATATCTTTTAAAGTGAGTTACAAATAGCTGCAGAGAACTGTAAACCCAAACAGGAACTAATGGTTTTAGGTGATTTAAACACTAAAGTAGGCAACAATGTAGAAACATCAGGAGGAGTAATAGGTAAAGAAAGAGAGACAATAACTTCTCCAAATGGAGAAGCTGAAATATTTAGTGACCTTCGCCTAGTGATTGCCAAAATGAGAACAAATAAAAAAGGAAAGAAAGAAAGCTACTTAACTTAAAATAAAAGAACTAAATAAACCAATAGTAAAACAGATATACCAATCTAGGATGGTAGCACAATAGAAGAAAAGTGTCAAATGCATAAAGAAACACTCCTCAGTTGTACTGAAGAGGTCTGTGGTAGGGAAACAAATCAAAGGAGATAAGAAAAGAACAGCATGGTGGAATGAGAATGTCAAGACTAAGATATAAAAAAAAAGGATGCCTGGAGGAAATACTTGCAAACAAAGAGGCCAGAGGTTAGGATAGATTACGTTAGTAAAATAACTATCGCCAAAGAGGAAGTGAGGAAAAAAAAACAGGAACAATGGGAACAGTTTGGACAAAGACTTCAAGATTATGAGAGTAAAATAACTATCGCCAAAGAGGAAGTGAGGGAAGGAAAACAGGAACAATGAGAAGAGTTTGGACAAAGACTTCAAGAAAGCTATCAAGGAAATCAAAAGCTGTTCTGGGGAGCAATGAAGAAGAGCATGAGAAAGACCAAAGCATGCCCGATAAAACAAATTAAGAATGCCAAAGGAGAAATAATGTAAGAAAACATCGAAATCATGGTAGTGTGGAGGAAGTATTTTGAACAATTACATAATCCCTCCAGTTGAGACAGCTGAAGATGTAGATATCTCAATGCAAGAAATCCAAACAGCTATAAAAAAAATGAAATTAGGAAAAGCCCCAGGAGCAGATAAAGTTTATCCAGAAATGGTTAAAAACCAAGGGAGAGAGGCAGACAAACTACTACATGCAATATGCCAACAAGCATGGAAGTACAGACAGGTGCCAGACGACTAGAAAAAGGGAACGGTAGTGCCAATACACAAGAAAATATCAACTATGTAATGCTCACACTATAGAGGTATATTACTACTTAGCCTACCAGGAAAAGTATATGCCAGGAAACTGGATTTGAGACTAAGGAAAAGAGTAGAGGATCAGATCAGAGTGGATGTAGACCAGGAAAAAAAGTGTACAAAACCACATGTTTACAATTTGACAAATAATAGAAAAATTCCTTGAGAGAAACATTGCCTGTGTTTTATGGACTTAGAAAAGAAAGCATTTGACACTGAGGAGGGACGAATTATGGCATTCCTTAAAAGAACAATGTAGAGCAAAATTTAATAGAAGTCCATAAAAGTTTTTACAATAAACCAACATGTGCAGTGAGAGTAGCTGGAAACGTATCTGCAGAATTTGATGTAGATATAGGAGTAAGACAGGGTTTTTATGCTAAGTCCTCTTTTGTTTATCACATTTATTGATTCAGTCGCAAATGCATCCTCAAAAATGAAGAAGATGAATGTAGGTATGTGAAGCTCAAACCAGTAAATGTATCAATGCTTTCATTTGCTGGTGATTTAGTTTTGTTTGGAAAATCAGAACGTGACCTTCAGTCAAATATCAACATGATGAATAATGAACTAAATAAATGAGGAATGAGAGTAAATGCAAAGAAAACCAAAACAATGCAAGTAACTAGGGAAGCTAAAACACAAAATCTTAAATTGGGCAGAGAGAATTTAGAACAGGTTCAAAGCTACAATTACCTAGAAGTAATGATTAGCTCAGAGGGAAAACTAAGAGAAGAAATCAGCATAAAAACTAAGATAGAAATAAATCAACAGAGATGGTTTGGGTATGTAAACAGAATAAATGACAATAGAATAGCTAAATCAGTATACAGTGGTAAAATCCAAGGTAAAAGCCCAAAAGGCAGACCTCAGAGAAAATGGGAACAAGATATATATTTTGAGTTACTAATGCAATGAAATTTAACTTTTACGGAAGAAAACAGAAAATGCCAGGGCAGGGCAGCCTGGAGAAATTTTGGGCGTCTTAACCCATACACCGGAAGGTAGAATGGGAAATGATAGAAATAGAAAGAAGTATATTTGGGTAGAACAACCATTTACCTACAAGTCCATATGACAGGTAAATTTTTGTTACAAAATGTTTTGTAGGCGAGGGTAGGCAAAAATAGTCAAAATTTTGACATCAATTACCCTAACACTGACTGAGAATATGACGCAGAAAATTCTTATAATTTTGCACTAAATGACCAAATCTGGCAACACGGTGTTCGCCTGGCCGTCAACAAGACGCTTTCGATTTGGCAGAGGATTGAGTATGTAACAGAAAGAGGAAGATGTTGCCGGTCTGTGTGTTTATTAACATGCTCACAAGTATAGAAATAGAGGAATAGAACAAGCTGGGGAGGGGGGGGGGGTTGCCTTCTGAAGTGAAGGTAAATATCCCCATGGTGGCCAGGATTTTGTTTGCGTCTATTTCTTGTATTCGTCTCGTCGTTGTTTCTTGGGGGCTTTCATATCGTCTTATGTCATTACCTTTACTTCTGACATGCCCCTTGCCTCACGGTTTGTCTTTGTTTGCCTTTTGAAGTGATTTCTTTTACTTTTGAATTTGTGCATTTCATTTTAGTATATAAATATATGTGAGTCATCCTATATCATTGAAGGAGCAAGGCTGAAATCTGTTGGGCTACAAGATGTTGATGGAGCAAGGATGAACTCTGTGTGACCCTTCTAATGTTATTTTCCTTTTTAAAATTTTAAAACTTTCTTTTCATGTCCCTTATCAGAATACGGTGATTCTAGTAGTTTGTCTCATGTGGGAATATATGAAATTACATAATTATAATCTAATGTAAAGAATCTATCAGTTTGCCCTCATCCATTGATGACGATTACAGCAAAATATGGGATATTTAGATCTATGATTCTTTCCCACAGAATTATGGCTTGTTTTCTTGTCATTAAAATGAAATCAGGCATGTACAATCTATACGTTTCTGTTTCAAAAACATTTATCTTTTTTGTTTTAAATGCCAACGTTTTATGACAATACGAAAGGCTTATGTAGAGGACTCAAAGTGATGACATCTAGCATAAAAAGTTGGATTGATCGCTCAAACCAAGCATTGATATTGCGTAATTTAATTTTAGAGCAGTCACTGTAATAACATGAAATAAATGTACCATTAACCCGGTATTCGTCCTTTTCAGAAATGGAGTCAGTTTGACCATGTGATAGTTTAAGTATGAAGGATGAATATCAAGATATTTGTCTTTCTGATATTCGTCTTTTTATCAAAAGAAAAAGCATTTCATAAAACTTTAACTCTGATGATAGACAGGAAGAGTGGCCTGTATAACGATAAATAATTGATATAGAGACATAAAACCTTGATAGAAAGATGTAGAGTTTTTCTCCTGTTTCAGAACTAAATTATTGAAAAAGTCGGATATACGTCCTTTCATCAGAAGATGGCAATATTGCCATGCCATGGAAATGGTGTGCACTATGAAGAGAGCTCTAAGTACGGCAATAATTTCATGCCCTTATTCATCATTTTTGTCTGACTGCTTGTTTTTGTGATAAGAGTGTATTTTTTTTTTAATCGTTCCTTTTTAAGGGCCGCAATGGCAAAGGTTCTATATTTGTGTGGGCGTCTGGCAATGGTGGAAGTGCTCAGGATTCCTGCAACTGTGACGGCTATGCCAACAGTGTCTTCACCTTGTCCATTAGCAGCACGTCAGAGAATGGACGCAAGCCTTGGTACTTGGAAGAATGCTCATCTACTTTGGCTACTACCTACAGTAGTGGATCTTTATATGAAAAAAGAATAGTGAGTAGTTACAGGTCATTGGCCTACCAAAGTGTGTGTGTGTGTGTGTATGTGTGTATGAAAATCTCTTATGTTAAACCTCTTTTTAATGGAAAACCCAGACACAATCGGCTCTCTCTCTCTCTCTCTCTCTCTCTCTCTCTCTCTCTCTCTCTCTCTCTCTCTCTCTCTCTCTCTCTCTCTCTCTCTCTCTCTCATTCTCTCTCTCCCCCCCTCTCTCTCTCTCTCTCTCTCTCTCTCTCTCTCTCTCTCTCTCTCTCTCTCTCTCTCTCATTCTCTCTCTCCCCCTCTCTCTGTCTCTCTCTCTCTCTCTCTCTCTCTCTCTCTCTCTCTCTCTCTCTCTCTCTCTCTCTCTCTCTCTCTCTCTCTCTCTCTCTCTCAATCAATCTTTCTCTCTCCCTCTCTCTCTCTCTGTCTCTCTGTCTCTCTCTCTCTCTCTCTCTCTCTCTCTCTCTCTCTCTCTCTCTCTCTCTCTCTCTCTCTCTCTCTCTTCTCTCTCCCTCCCTCCCTCTCTCTCTCTCTCTCATTCTTTCTCTCTCTCTCTCATTCTCTCTCCCCCCTCTATCTCCCTCTGTCTCTCTCAATCAATCTTTCTCTCTCTCTCTCTCCCTCTCTCTATTTTAGCAAACATTTGCAACATCAAAAATCGCTACGTGGGTTGGGTTAAATTTTGTATTGCTTCATAGATGCAATAAAATCAAAACTAGGTGGTAAATTGTCTAAAAGTATCATTTTAAGAAAATTGCAATTGAAACTGTGTATGTGTGTATCCCCCCTCTTTCTCTGTCTCTGTCTCTGTCTCTGTCTCTCTCTCTCTCTCTCTCTCTCTCTGTCTGTCTGTCTGTCTGTCTGTCTCTCTCTCTCTCTCTCTCTCTCTCTCTCTCTCTCTCTCTCTCTCTCTCTCTCTCTCTCTCTCTCTCTCTCTCTGTCTCTGTCTCTGTCTCAGTCTCTCTCTCTCTCTCTGTCTCTCTGTCTCTGTTTCTGTCTCTCTCTCTCTCTCTCTCTCTCTCTCTCTCTCTCTCTCTCTCTCTCTCTCTCTCTCTCTCTCTCTCTCTCTCTCTCTCTCTCTCTCTCTCTCTCTCTCTCTCTCTCTGTATCTGTCTCGTCTCTGTCTCTCTGTCTGTCTCTCTCTCTCTCTTTCTCTTTCTCTCTCTCTCTCTCTCTCTCTCTCTCTCTCTCTCTCTCTCTCTCTCTCTCTCTCTCTCTCTCTCTCTCTCTCTCTCTCTCTCTCTCTCTCTCTCTCTCTCTCTCTCTGTCTGTCTGTCTGTCTGTCTGTCTGTCTGTCTGTCTGTCTGTCTGTCTCTCTCTCTCTC
Source organism: Doris montereyensis (assembly GCA_037039925.1). Classification (NCBI taxonomy): domain Eukaryota; kingdom Metazoa; phylum Mollusca; class Gastropoda; order Nudibranchia; family Dorididae; genus Doris; species Doris montereyensis. The sequence goes on along the minus strand of JAXRKP010001066.1, from coordinate 81,502 downwards.
TCTCTCTCTCTCTCTCTCTCTCTCTCTCTCTCTCTCTCTCTCTCTCTCTCTCTCTCTCTCTCTCTCTCTCTCTCTCTCTCTCTCTCTCTCTCTCTGTCTCTCTGTCTCATTACACATCCCTAAGCCCTGAGCTCTGAATGAATTGAGATCCAAGTCAGTGCAAACCCAACTTCCTCCCTGACCTTGACCTATTGTGATATGACAAGAGGAATCTGTGGCTTACACTACAAGTAGTGAAGGAGCTTAACAGAATGGGCATGTTACCCACCTGCCTGACCTGCGTGATTCAATTACTGCATTCTTCATCATAACCATCCCCCCACCCAGCCCACGTCTGCTCCCTTCAGCCCACCCTCACTCACTACCACACCAGTATCCATTTCTACTAACAGCGTACCATTACCCATCGTACAACACAGCACGTTAATAACATAGATCTGAATATTTTTACACTAGATCACATACTGTTGTCGAATACTTGTATAGCATCAAGTTAAAGGTTTGTTCCATAAATTAGATCATTTTAACGACTTCCTTCAAACTCACCGTGTCAAAAGTTGCTGAAAAAAATGTTTTCTCTTATGGTTGCCATGGGAACGCCACCATCTTGGATTTTCATTGCGAAGATTCTGGCAACTTCAATTCAAATAGGCTTTTTCTGTTTTGAAAAGATTTGGCTTTAACTTTGCATGCACATTACAGTTGATTTTATTAATTTCTTGACAATGCACATGGCGCCTTTTCCATCTAAATGTTTTGTTGCATATAAACTTATAAAAGAATAGTATAATGTTTTCAAACGGCATACAATCTTGAAAGATTCTCAACTACTTCCTGTCGTCCCTGTGTCAACTGCCCGGCTCCCTTTTACTCATGTCAGATGGCACTGTTTTTTATAAGATGCGCAGAATATGTCACATAATTTTCGGCTGATCTAAGACAATATCCAAAATAGTTTGTCAAAAGGGAATATTTTGGATAGAGTACTTTGTGATGATTAAAATGAGTACCAATACTTAAGCCAAAATTTCTGGCTTTTATGGTACAGTAGATATGTTGAAGTTTAGGCCTGTATCGTTTATAAAAAAGTTTTGTATAAAATGAAAGGATGGGTACGAGCTTCCTGTATGGTAACAGTGTGAGGGGAATGAACTGCTCCATCCAATAATTCAATAAACTAGATTTGCCTAATTTTTGGTAAAAGTACTTTCTTCAGGGGTTGCTTTGTTTTTATTCATTTTCTTTTGTATTCTTCACTCAGGCAACAACGGATTTGGGAGGGCGTTGCACCACTGGTCATACTGGTACCTCGGCATCGGCTCCATTAGCGGCTGGCATTGTTGCCTTGGTATTGGACGCAAAGTAAGTTTTAAGTCAGTGAGGTGTCCACATTGTACCTCTTTTACATTTGATTGTATTTTACTGATGTCATCTGACAGAACCTCTTTTACATTTGATTGTATTTTACTAATGTCCTCTGACAGAACATGTTTTACATTTAATTGTATTTTACTTATGTCCTCTGACAGAACATCTTTTACATTTAATTGTATTTTACTAATGTCATCTGACAGAACATCTTTTACATTTGATTGTATTTTACTAATGTCCTCTGACAGAACCTCTTTTACATTTGATTGTATTTTACTAATGTCCTCTGACAGAACATGTTTTACATTTAATTGTATTTTACTTATGTCCTCTGACAGAACATCTTTTACATTTGATTGTATTTTACTAATGTCCTCTGACAGAACATCTTTTACATTTAATTGTATTTTACTAATGTCCTCTGACAGAACCTCTTTTACATTTAATTGTATTTTACTAATGTCCTCTGACAGAACATCTTTTACATTTAATTGTATTTTACTAATGTCATCTGACGTAACATCTTTTACATTTAATTGTATTTTACTTATGTCCTCTGACAGAACATGTTTTACATTTAATTGTATTTTACTTATGTCGTCTGACAGAACCTCTTTTACATTTGATTGTATTTTACTTATGTCCTCTGACAGAACATGTTTTACATTTAATTGTATTTTACTTATGTCGTCTGACAGAACCTCTTTTACATTTGATTGTATTTTACTTATGTCCTCTGAACATCTTTTACATTTGATTGTATTTATACTAATGTCCTCTGAGAACATGTTTTACATTTAATTGTATTTTACTTATGTCCTCTGACAGAACATGTTTTACATTTGATTGTATTTTACTTATGTCCTCTGACAGAACATGTTTTACATTTAATTGTATTTTACTAATGTCATCTGACAGAACTTCTTTTACCTTTAATTGTATTTTACTAATGTCATCTGACAGAACATCTTTTACATTTAATTGTATTTTACTAATGTCCTCTGCCAGAACATCTTTTACATTTAATTGTATTTTACTAATGTCCTCTGACAGAACATCTTTTACATTTAATTGTATTTTACTAATGTCATCTGACAGTAACATCTTTTACATTTAATTGTATTTTACTAATGTCCTCTGACAGAACATCTTTTACATTTAATTGTATTTTACTAATGTCCTCTGACAGAACATCTTTTACATTTAATTGTATTTTACTTTTGTCATCTGACAGAACTTCTTTTACATTTAATTGTATTTTACTTATGTCATCTGACAGAACATCTTTTACATTTAATTGTATTTTACTTATGTCATCTGACAGAACATCTTTTACATTTAATTGTATTTTACTTATGTCATCTGACAGAACATCTTTTACATTTAATTGTATTTTACTAATGTCATCTGACAGAACATCTTTTACACTTAATTGTATTTTACTAATATCATCTGACAGAACTTCTTTTACATTTAATTGTATTTTACTAATGTCATCTGACATAACATCTTTTACATTCAATTGTATTTTACTAATGTCCTCTGCCAGAACATCTTTTACATTTAATTGTATTTTACTAATGTAATCTGACAGAACATCTTTTACATTTAATTGTATTTTACTAATGTCCTCTGCCAGAACATCTTTTACATTTAATTGTATTTTACTAATGTCCTCTGACAGAACATCTTTTACATTTAATTGTATTTTACTAATGTCCTCTGACAGAACATCTTTTACATTTAATTGTATTTTACTAATGTCATCTGACAGAACATCTTTTACATTTAATTGTATTTTACTAATATCATCTGACAGAACATCTTTTACATTTAATTGTATTTTACTAATGTTCTCTGACAGAACATCTTTTACATTTAATTGTATTTTACTAATGTCCTGACAGAACATCTTTTACATTTAATTTTATTTTACTTATGTCCTCTGACAGAACATCTTTCACATTTAATTGTATTTTACTTATGTCCTCTGACAGAACATCTTTTACATTTAATTGTATTTTACTAATGTCCTCTGACAGAACATCTTTTACATTTAATTGTATTTTACTTATGTCGTCTGACAGAACATCTTTTACATTTAATTGTATTTTACTAATGTCATCTGACAGAACATCTTTTACATTTAATTGTATTTTACTAATGTCCTCTGACAAAACATCTTTTACATTTAATTGTATTTTACTAATGTCATCTGACAGAACATCTTTTACATTTAATTGTATTTTACTAATGTCCTCTGACAAAACATCTTTTACATTTAATTGTATTTTACTAATGTCCTCTGACAGAACATCTTTTACATTTAATTGTATTTTACTAATGTCATCTGACAGAACATCTTTTACATTTAATTGTATTTTACTAATGTCCTCTGCCAGAACATATTTTACATTTAATTGTATTTTACTAATGTCCTCTCTCTCTCTCTCTCTCTCTCTCTCTCTCTCTCTCTCTCTCTCTCTCTCTCTCTCTCTCTCTCTCTCTCTCTCTCTCTCTCTCTCTCTCTCTCTCTCTCCCTCTCTCTCTCTCTCTCTCTCTCTCTCTCCTCTCCTCTCCCTCTCCTCCCTCTCTCTCCCTCCCTCCCTCCCTCCCTCCCCCTCCCTCCCTCCCTCCCTCCCTCCCTCCCTTGAGTATTAGTCAGTGTGCATATTTTAATTTAACCCCAAAATATCAATCTAATCTTGGTTTAAAGTAATCCGTTTAATTCTTTTTTTTAAGGTCTTCAATGTTATTACTGAGTTTTATTTCTGTTGGCAGTCCATTTCACAGCCTTGCTGTATTAGGGTAAAATGAGTGAAGGAGGCAATCATTGTTTGAAGATGGAACCATGTATGTTTGACAGCCTGATCTGGTTGTTCTTGTATTAAGTTTAAGTTGATCCAATGGCATAAACAGTCGGCCATTCATAGCCTAAAAAAAAATGTTAATTTTATTTCTAGCTCTGTTTTTTCTAAGGTATCCATTGCAATTGATTCATATTGGTTTTGGTATTTCCTTTAGTGTATATATAATTATTAGTTACAAAGTGGGTTGCATTCTTTTGTACTTTTTCAATTTCTTGTATCTAGGTATGTTGGTGTGGGTCCCAGACACAGCTACTATAATCTAAGACTGGTTTTACTAAAAGCCTTGTGGCACTTTTCTTTTACATTTTGAGGACATTTGCTTTTCTGCATAGTGCTCTATGTTGTTTTTTCCATTGCAATTTGGTGTCTATTGCAACTCCTAGCTATTTTGCACTGTTGGTTATTTTTTGCTTTTGGTTATATGTTGACTGTTTTTACTTTTTTTGCATATTTTAGTACCTGACATATGTGGCGATGAAACCCTATTTTCCACCTTCTCTCCCATTCTTGCATGAAACCCTATTTTCCACTTTCTCTCCCATTCTTGCATGAAACCCTATTTTCCACTTTCTCTCCCATTCTTGCATGAAACCCTATTTTCCACCTTCTCTCCCATTCTTGCATGAAACCCTATTTTCCACTTTCTCTCCCCATTCTTGCATGAAACCCTATTTTCCACCTTCTCTCCCATTCTTGCATGAAACCCTATTTTCCACTTTCTCTCCGATTCTTGCATGAAACCCTATTTTCCACTTTCTCTCCCATTCTTGCATGAAACCCTATTTTCCACTTTCTCTCCCATTCTTGCATGAAACCCTATTTTCCACCTTCTCTCCCATTCTTGCATGAAACCCTATTTTCCACTTTCTCTCCCATTCTTGCATGAAACCCTATTTTCCACCTTCTCTCCCATTCTTGCATGAAACCCTATTTTCCACTTTCTCTCCCATTCTTGCATGAAACCCTATTTTCCACTTTCTCTCCCATTCTTGCATGAAACCCTATTTTCCACTTTCTCTCCCATTCTTGCATGAAACCCTATTTTCCACCTTCTCTCCGATTCTTGCAGTGTGTTTAGATCATTTTGTAATATTTTGCAATCCCAGTCTGGTTCACCAGGCTTTACCAGCTGTGTATGCTACTCTGTCTGCTGCCTGGTTCATGGCTTGGGTTTTACTCACACTTTTGATCAAACATTCATGACACATGTTTAGCAAGAAGTTAACTTGAGGAGCTTTTGTTTAAATTGCCTTATTTCAATTATTTTGTATGTATTATCTTTCATTTTTTCTACTTTTACGCAATATCATGATCATTTTGCTGTGATGACTTACTGTCCTCTATAGAAATATCTCTCTACATCATCTTTATACATGCTTTCAGGTTATTTCACACCAAACATGAGCTGAATACAGCCATGAGTAGTTTCAGAATAGAGGTTTGCAATTTTATTTAACATTTGAAATGGCAGCTGTTTGTAGTTTCCATGGCAATGCCCAATTTTTAACAAGATTCAACAGCATATTTTGATCAACTGTTATATGGGCCTATTGCTTACATGAAAAGAAGGGGGTTGCTTTTTTTTAATATCGACAATTTTGTCTTTGAGGGATGAAAAGGCCTGAAGAAATGATGGATGTGTTGAACTTTTTGATGTTTAAGATTTTAGTCTAATATTTGTGTCATCTTTTCATTTACTTTAGCAATGAGTTGACATGGCGAGATGTTCAGCACATCACATTGATGACAGCCAGACCTGAGCCCATGCGGGATGGCAACTGGGTGACCAATGGTGTGGGAAGGAAAGGTAAGCTGCAATATAGAGGACATGATGGTAATAATAATGATAATAATAATAATGATAATATTAATAATAATAATAATAATAATAATAATAATAATAATAATAATAATAATAATAATAATAATAATAATAATAATAATAATAATAATAATAATAAAAATAATAATAAAAATAATAATAATAATAATAATAATAATAATAATAATAATAATAATAATAATAATAATAATAATAATAATAATAAATAAAAAAATAAAATAATAATAATGATACAAACCTCTCAGCGACACCCGGCATTTGCAGGGAAAGAAAGACGAATCAAGAGAGGCCTGAATATTCTTCCTTCTTGTTACCCTCTTACAGTCGTACGCTCATCCTCTTTTAATCCTCTTTTTTAAAATAATGCTCGAGTCCGACTAAAGGAGATTCGAGCGAATTTGAACGATGACAAAGTGGGTCGTTGACATTGTCAGTATTTTCATTCTAAATTTGAGTTTTTGTAAAAATTGTTGCCCCAGAAATGATAAAAAAGGTCTAAATTTATGGTTTTATAACAAAAAATGTACATAAAATCACTTTTGAAAGAAAAAAAATAATGTGTGTTTATAATAGATTGATGGGTGGGTTTGTAATGTTTCAAGAATTAAAAAAACTGCCACAAAACATAAATAGACCAGAGCTTTTTAGACCACAAAATTATTCCCAATTTGAATTTACATTAGAATTGATAGAAGAACTAGCTAATCTAGATACAAATATGGCAGTGCCTTTAGATGAGAGAAAATTTTGTCCCTAGATACTTATGTGATTGTTAGCGCCATAGGCTGCCTCAGTTTCAGCTCTGACTTTTCCCTTGATTTTTGCTTGTTTTAGATATCAAAGTGTGACATAATTTATATGTATCTATTCATCTTTAAACGGTGCATCCTTTTGGGCAACACATGTAGATATATATAACAGTGCTTTAGAATATGTGTGGATTATTTACATTATTATACAGATGTGGGAGCTTGGTCTTCAAGTTTCAATCGTTAGTTTTATTGTGAACTGTTTTTACCCACCACGGACCATGGGCATTCTCAATAACAATACAGGCATTATTCCAGCCATTACATACAAGGCATGTGATCTCATAACACATCGTCATTACAGTAGTCTACATTTGCCAGGTATTGTCTTGTTGAGGCAGTACCACTTATAAATATAGAAACACATACAAACGTACACGAAGAGGGAAGAGGGACGGAAGATTCAATAAACAAAAACAAAAATGGCACTCCAATGCCAACAATTTACTTTTCATTAGACCGACACCAAACACCACAAATGTGTCTGATTTAGACCCTTTAAAGGTTGTGCTGTTAAATGCACGCTCTGTTCGTAATAAAACATCACTACTGAACGAATACATAATTGACTGTGACATAGACTTATTTTTCATAACAGAAACCTGGCTAAAAGATGATAGTGATTGCATTTTGAATGATATGTTACCATCTGGTTACTCTTTTGTTAAACAGGACTTGAATGTAACATGAAGACCAATAAGTGTTATTACAAATTCGTTTTGATATATCGCCCCCGGCATCCAAGAAAAACAATGCCTCAATTACCAAGTTTAGAAATGAATTTCAAGATCACATCATCGATATTTCTGCTAAAACAAATAGCCTATATATTCTTGAAGATTTCAACATTCATGTCAATGATAATTCAGATAAAAAAAAATTTAATTTCATAAACAGCATCGAGGCATGCAACCTGATCCAACATGTTAAATCACCAACACATATAACCGAAACACACTTGACCTTGTTATGAGCCATTCCAATGACAGCCTCTTGCAAGATGTACGTGTAGAAAGCAACCACATCTCAGACCATCAAAGCGTAATATTTCACTTTAAAACTGAAAAAGCCCATACATCAAAAAAAGTCGATTTCGTATAGGACAAAAAAATCATTGGACATGGAAAGTTTTAAAAGTGACATTGTCAAATCAGAGATAACTAAGAGCCTCGAGGAAGCTAGGACAGTTGAAACAAAAATTTCACTATTTAACAAAATTATGGTCCAAATACTTAACAGACATGCCCCCTGATTACAAAAGTTGTAACAGTACGACCGGACATCAAATGGTTTTGTGATAAAATACTAATCTCAAAGCGAAAGAGAAGAGCAGCCGAAGAAACTTGGCGGAAATCTAAGCTCGTCATTCACAGAGAACTATATATCAAAGCAAAAAAACGAAACAAATGGACTGATAAACGAATGCAAACGTACATATACCAGAGACAACATCGCTGAGCACAAGGGCAATAGCAAAGAACTTTTTTTAACATCATAAATAGACTCATGAAACACGAACACCCATCATCTTCCTTACCATCACACGGAAATGACGAAGAATTAGCTAACATATTCAATAAATATTTCATTGACAAAATTGTCATCATTCGATCGGATCTTGACGAAAAGACTGACACTGACACCATTAAAACTAGTGGTACGAAATTCATCACAACACCACCAACACTTTCTTACTTTTTACCCGCATCTGTTGAGGAAATCACTGAACTCGTCAATGATGCAGCAAACAAACAATGCAAATTGGACGCGGTTCCCACGTGGGTTCTAAAAGCCTGTATTAATGAGGTTGCACCAGCCATAACCTCCATCGCCAATTGTTCCATCCAAAATGCTGATTTTCCCACCGTTTCAAAGAAGCACATGTGACTCCACTCTTAAAAAGAAGAATCTTGACAACAAGATGATGAAAAATTACAGACCCGTCTCGAACTTAAATTTCATTTCAAAGATTATTGAGAAACTCATTGTGCGAAGACTTGCCAACCACACCATGAGCTACGAACTATGCCCCCTTTTTCAATCAGCATACAGGTGAGGCCACAGTACTGAAACTGCGTTAATCCGTGTCCACAATGACATAATCAACCAGCTCAATACAATGACAATGTCGCACTTCTACTGTTGGATCTGAGCGCGGCTTTCGATACTGTGGACCACAAAACACTCTTCGCTAGAATGCAACAATGTTTTGGCATCACGGGTATGGCTCTGAAGTGGTTTGTAAGTTATCTTACCGATCATACCCAGCGAGTCATCATAAATGGCAGTCCTTCATCGGCAGCAAATATCCAATTTGGCGTCCCACAGGGATCAGTCCTTGGTCCGTTTCTCTTTACACTATACACTACACCTCTCAGTGACATCATCGCATCCCACAACATTGATCATCATTTTTATGCTGACGATACGCAACTTTATACCCCCTCAGCATGAACAATCGCATAACAACTAAAGAAACAGCCATCATCAACTGTGTGTTAGACATCAGGACCTGGATGACAGAAAACAAACTGAAATTCAACAATGACAAGACAGAATTTATAACATTTAGAAAAAAAGGAAAGGACATTATATTAAATGAGCTGGTCATAAACAATACGACTATATGTAACAGCCATAGCGTCAAAACTCTCGGTTTCTTCTTTGATGAATTTTTACACATGCATGTTCACATTACCAAAGTTTGTCAAACAATCCATTGTGTCCTTAAAAGTATTTCTCGTATCCGGAATCTATTAGACCAAGAAACATGTACAATGCTTGTCCATGCACTTGTGACAAGTCGTCTTGATTACTGTAATTCTCTTCTTTATGGGTTGCCAAAAACTTCTATTCATCGATTATAATTACTTCAAAATAAAGCAGCAAGGATTGTAACTAAGACCAAAAGTTTGAACACATCACTCCCGTTTTGTGCTCTCTACATTGGCTTCCCATAGAGAGGAGAATCACATATAAGATAGCATGTCTCACTTTCAACTGCTTTCATGACACTGCCCCGACTATCTAAAACATCTTCTTAAAGTTCACCGCCCCAATCGTCCGCTTAGATCATCACAATCTTTGCAACTAAAAGAAGCGTCCCTACGACTAAATTTCTCGAACGTTCTTTCACCTTTTCGGCCCCAGCTATATGGAATTCTTTGTCAGTTAAAACTAGAAATTGTACAACCCTTCCTTCTTTTAAACAATCACTTAAAACAGAGTTCCGCTTCACTTTTGACTCACATAATATTGAACTTATTGGCATTTTCTAAAACCTGTGTTAAGGGTTTGGTGTTTTATTGATGTATGGTACCTTTAACACTGTCATGTATATGTAATTATTCTTAGATCTCTTAGTTTGACTTCTTTAACTATTATTATATTTTTATACACAGAGACTTTTAAAACTGACTTTTCGACCTATCATGGGGTGTGAGGGTTGGCACCTGCAATGTGTGTGTGTGTGTGTGTGTGTGTGTGTGTGTGCACGCGTGTATAGGGCCATCTTGTAATTAGCACATATCGTCATTTAGGTACTGTTCATCTTAATTGTAACAATTTTCGTGTATGTAGATGCCTTGATTTTATAGTTATCTTAAATATTGAGTACATTATGTAAGCTACTGTATGATGTGTGTGGTAGCCTTTGTAAAGCGCACCTGAGCATGACTCTCATGGATAGGGGCGCTATATAAATTTTGCATTATTATTATTATTATTATGTTGTTCTTCCAGACCTCTGTGAAAGACGTGGAAATTGTGTTCGTTGTTACCATTTTTATAAAGTAGAAAGAAAATCTAATAATGTATGTAAGAAATGTAATAAGCACTTTTGTTATAACAAAAATAGAAATTGTCTAGTTGATGATCACCCCTTGACCCTGGAGATCTAATTGTAAATTAGTCTTTTTGATTTTATAGCTTTGGTTTCATTATACTTTCCTTTTTTCATAGCGTTTTTTTTTTTTTTCTCTCATTCAATTATTTATGTATAAATATTTCTAAATTATTCAATAACCAAGGAATCAAAATGCAGTACTTTTAGATATCTTTTAGATCATTGTAATTATACTGGAAGATTATTATAGCTAGTTGCTCTTTCCTTTGTTGACCAGTACAATTCAAATCATGCTTATTTGATTATTACACTTTGGTTTTTTTCATCCTCGCGAATGTATTTTCTTCTCCATAAATGTCTTGTTTCTCCCTTTTCAAGGTGCTATTTCCTTTCACATAGTTAATAGTGTCAAATTGATCCTTCTGTAAAAGAAAAATGGCAAAAAAATAGTCATAATGGGTAGCTCTTTCTTTTTTCCAATTTGTTTTCAAAGTTTGTCTTTGGGGACATGCATTATTTTCCCAAGGTGTGACTTGTTACATAACAGTTTCATATGTCTCTATTGATTGAAAGGACTATTTATGATCCACTTCTTTAGTAATATCCCACTAAAGCAAGTTGAAATATAAAAAGCATCAGTTCAAGTCAATTTATAAGCTTTTCACTCCTATTTTTGGCGACTCGCTAAGTCACCCGATTTCCTTTACCGTTTTTCCACTTTCTTATCATGTATGAAAAATATTTGCAAAACCATTATTTGTACTCCTTTTTTGTTCAAATTTGGACAGAAGATGTAATAATCTCTAGTCATCAATGGAATAAACAAATATTTCAATTCTATGTACAATTTTGTTTTTCCTTCATACTGTTCCTCTTCGCATGTAAAATTTGTGCATTTTCGTCTAAAAATAGTAACGAGAAATAGGTGACTGTTGTCGTTGACATTAATTCAAACACAAATTTGATTGTGTCACTAGAAAGACTAATTCATTCCAAACAAATCCATACCAAACATGTCTACATTTGTGTGGATTTTTGACTTTAATAACGGATTAACCATAAGCAGTCCATAATTTGGCAACTTATTCTATAAAACCTAAGAACCTGACAGAGTTAACCTCCGATATCTGATATAATATAATCAAATATCTACGATTACTATAAATTCATGAGAATATTACAATTAAAATGAACTGTGCCTAAATAATGATATGTGCTAATTAAAAAATGACCCTATATACTTTGATTTGATTTACCCACATCTGCAGTTAAAGTGATCTCAGGGTTTTTAGTACACTTTTAATAGGGCTCAAAAGCCGTGACGTAACACCACCTTGACAACATCGTCTCTGGTTCTAAACAATGAACCAAGATGGCGGCGCTATCAATCACGTCGCTGTTGAAGTATTTTTAAAGCTAACAAAACTCCATATCAAGAGGAGAAAATCGCTACACACTACAGTTGTACAACAATGGGTATGTAGTTTCGTTCCATTTTGGTGACGGGGTCATGGAAGGATCGAACACTGCCCGTACTAATAGTGCTAGCATGAGGATTAAAGATCACCATGTGAATTTGAAGGTAAGCCTTGTTTTTGTTTTGTTTATCATTCAAGGCCTAGATCTAGACCTATCACTGTTTGTTGTTCTATATTAAATAATCTATTAGGCTATATGGCACCGGCTATAGTCTAAAATTCATGCACTCTTGTCGTCTTACTTCAACTTCAAGCAGTTCTGATAAAATCAGACTAGTAAATTATTAATCATTAGATCTACTTCCTGCTTCTGCTGCTGCTGCGACCACTAACCACAGCTACATTAAATCTACTCATACTTTAGATCTATCATTTATCGTTTAGAACATTAAGTCACAATGTTGATTTTTGTAAACATTTTATAGGCTACTGTCATGGTTTTATATAGATCTAGGCCTGCATGTATTTCTATGTATTCTATCACATTTGTTATTATTATTATTATTATTATTATTATTATTATTATTATTATTATTATTATTATTATTATTATTATTATTATTATTATGATCATCATTATTTGAACTATTATTAATATTATTATTATTATTATTATTATTATTATTATTATTATTATTATTATTATTATTATTATTATTATTATTACTAGGAGAACTCTGCTAGTAGTACATGTAGTAGTGATAGAAGGGTTATAACCAAACGTAACGTGTTTGTTCTGTCTTTATTAGTGAAGTTGTCACTTATTGTCATATTTCATAGTTTTCTTCACTATTCCTGTGGTAGTAGAAGTAGTAGTAGTAGTAGTAGTAGTAGTAGTAGTAGTAGTAGTAGTAGTAGTAGTAGTAGTAGTATTAATAGTAGTAGTTAGTAGTAGTAGTAGTAGTAGTAGTAGTAGTAGTAATAGTAGTAGTGTTGTATTATTATTAATAATAATGTTATTATTATTATGATTAAAGTTGATTTAGTTACTTTTTAAAATATGTGTACATTTACTTCAATAATTGTACATAATAGTAATATGTAAAAAGTGTTTTTATTGCTTCAATGTGAGATAGTTCTGTTAAATTAAAGATTGACAACAAATCTTTTTTTGTTTTTTCAGGTCTTGTTGAAAGATAAATTGGACATATCACTATCACAGACCACTTGTGACTGCCCAAAAGGGGACTACAATGCTGACATGCTGCCATTCGATTGATCCATGCAGTGTTTTAATAATATGTGTCTCTTATTAATATCCTTTTCAGGATAATTTTTCAAATGAGCCACGGGCAGTCCCAAGCGAACATGTTGAATCAAACCCATTCAACCTCTTCTTCGACACCCATTGCCTCGCCATGGAAAGAGAGCACACTACGAACCATGCTTACTACATGCCTTAAAAAAATGTCAGTTTCAATAACAAACGAGGCATGAGTGCTGATGCGGAGGTTATGGGTTCGATTCTCTGTAAACTAAATCAATCATAAAGTAAAGTTTTGTAATATATGCAGGCCTATATCTATGATTATTGGTCAATATGAAACTGACACTTTTAACTTTTTCAATTGAGTTGTCTTTTCATTTTAGGCTATATTTACATATTATATCCCTTTGTTATGCTGGGGGTGTATTTGTATTGTTACAAAACAATATATAGTTGTAAAAGGATTAATTATTTTGATAATATAACTGTAACTTAATTGAGTAATTGCTAGTTGAAAATATAACATTAAAAAGACATGCAATCAACTAACAAAGAAGCGTCATGGTGTTGGTAACATGTAATATAATTTTCTCCTCTTCTTGTCATTTTTAAAATTTTATGTATGAATGAAAAACATAAAATAAATAGGAATAACATTAAATGATTACAATGATACTGAAAGACTGAAAGAAAACCTAGGGCTATTAGATATTACACTAGAACTATGTTGTTCAGTTGCAATGCATTACCAATGTTTACAAGTGAAGGCTATTTGTGTATTTTAATTTTATTCATGATGATACATTTTATTTTTATCATGTATATATTTGAATGACTTCATTCTTATACTTTAATTATGTTGTCATAAAATACTCATAGTTTACTCAGGCAAAGCCATAAGTATAACTAATAAGTATAGTTACAGTAGCCAAGTCATAAGTTGTTCAAAATGCATTGAATTCTATCACTGTGCAGACCACACAGAAACATCCAAATTGAGTAATGATGAAAGGAAGGAAGAAAACAGTGAAATGTAAGTACATAAGGAAGAAAAATACATGTTCGTATAAAACAAATTCAAAAGCATAAAGGAGACATAATAATATTGGTATAGCAAAGAAAGAGTACCGGTAAGTATGAGAAGTCCACAGTGTTACAAGACCAATGTTTAGAAGTACAAGTGTTTTTTTTTAAATCCCAGATTTGAGTCAATTCACACCCTTTGATTATGCTGATCACTGATATAAGTGATATGATATGTAATAATATACTCTCATTTAAAACTAGATGAGAATTATAAATAAAGACAAGAAGATGTTATGAAGTAACATTTTATTTTGTCCTTTTCCAGTTTATAATAATATTGATATGAATGTCATTCCTGTTTTTTCACTCTTTATTCTCTGGTATTACCTCTAAAATCTCCTGTAGTTCCTCTCTTCCTCTTTCTATTGCTTAACATTATTATTATAATACTATTATGTCAATAAGCTGTTATGAATAAACTCAACATTTTGATGATAACGTCTGTCGTAGAAAATGTATTTACTGTCCTTTAAAACTTCAAAACATTCATGTCCCATGTCTCAATTGTTTCTCGGTGGTTATTTTGATAATGTTTTTTTGTTTTCCTATTCTTAGATTTACTAAGTAGATTTAGGAAACATTACTTGAACTGTTATAACACATTTTATATGACTGTATAATCTCCATGTTCATAACATTAATTCATGGACAAACAGACAGGCTCATCTGTGTGCGGTTGAAGGGTGCTTCTGGTAGGTCCTATTTCTTTCCTTTCATTCTTTTTAATGTCTTTCATCTTGTTGTTTCCTCTTCATTTTTCTTTAGGTTACTGCTTGTGGTGGTTAGGGTCAATTTTAAACAAACAAACAAACAACAATAGGAGCATATAAAGTGTACACAATACAGCTGCCTGTAGTGTTTACTAGTAGTAATGTTAGGCATTTAAACTGATTCCTTAAAATAAAACTTATTCAGGGTGGAACTGTTAGTAGCAGAACGTATTATATTAGAACACAGCATCAGTTATTGGTATATTGAGATATAGTAGGCAGAAGAAAGCTCAGTCACGGTCCATCAATTCAATAATAATTGATCATGCACCGGTTCTGTAGAAGACGTTGCAAAATGCCACTATAAGTTCATTTGGGTTCATTAATTCACCACGTAGATGATAATGCAAAGGACAAGAAGCCATAAGTCAGCGTAGGCCATGAATTGATGATGTTGACGATTGCTACCTGGTACAAAGCAAATAAAAGCGTATAGAGAAACATCCAATGGCCACCATTTTGGTTCACTGTTTAGAACCAGAGCTCGAGGTTGTCAAGGGAAATGATGTCAGATTTTTGAGAGACCTCCTTTTAATTATCCGTCTCCGATGGGACTAGGTGTCGGGGTAGATTTTGCTTTAAAATATTTTGCGAAAATTGTTTGACCGTTGGCGAACCCACTACCTTTTGGTTGAGAGGCCGACACTTTCCTCTGGACTACTTACATACTTGTTAGTATGCATTCAGCAGTTGACTCTTGTCATTGCACAGAGTAGAAATGAAACCTTATTTTGTATGGAAAAGTCATAAAGCATTTTTCAAATAGAAGGAGATATATATATGTACACACAAAAATAACCCTTGTGTGAAGAACGTTTTAAATTTGTTAGTGTGAAATAAACCAACATGATGTAAGATAGACTCTTTAAATAGATTAATTTCTAGCATTCATGTTACAAAAATCGAAATGTTGCTGGCTTTAGGGGGATCAAAGAACTCAGAAAATTGGGACAACATTTCAGTGATAGAGGCTACAGACTGCAAAACTGCAAGAATTGTGAAAGATAGAAATATGACCAATGTCTTTTTATAAATTGTTCTTCCTTTCTTTTAAAACGTTTAGATTTATTTTTATGTTCGAGTGTCATCATAGCATTAGATAGAAGAGATTTATTTACAGAATTTCATGTACATGTGACTATTTCAACCATTGTCATGCTTTTCATTTCTGATTTGTAGTGAGTTTACGCTATGGCTATGGTTTGATGGATGCCTCGCTATGGTGAAGTTAGCATTAGTGTGGACTAATGTTCCCAAGAAACAGGAGTGTCTGGTTATATCAAATGTCCATGCTCAGTGAGTGTTTATATATTGCCTCAGTGTCCAAGTCTAAGTAAAAATTTGGACTTAAATGGCATTTTATTTGATATTGGCATACCTGCATCTTGTATGTTATTTTTGTGTCATTCCCTGTGCAATGAACAAGTGATCATATTCGTTTATAATAATTGCTTTGTAGTATTTTGATTGACGTCTTTGCTGGACAGAAGATATTTACATGTTTTATTTTATTTCAGACCTCTGAATGCGCATAAAAAGTTACGACTCAACTAGACACCACAGGTTGCAAGGGTTTAAACACTGAAGTGAATTATCTGGAACACGTTCAGGCAAAAGTCAGTTTAACTTATCAACGCAGAGGTGATGTTGTCATTTACTTGACATCACCAGCGGGAACCCGCTCTCAATTACTTCCATACAGACCGAAAGACATCTTACAGGGAGGATTTGATAAATGGCCTTTCCTGTCCGTCCACTTTTGGGGAGAGAATCCCAGCGGCACATGGACTTTGGAAATTGAGGATGGAGACATTCACAACAGCGCATTGGTGGTGGTACGTGTTTTTTTAGGGTTAACATATTCATACATTTTTCCATCTATGAAAAAAGAGGGATGGAGAGCCTTCATTGCTGCCCTACATGACTACTGGCATAATGGACAGTAAGTAAGTAAAAATATTCATACACCCTGAAAACTATGTAAACTTGACCCTCCGTCTATATCCTTGTTTTATGAATGTCTTGATACTCTCTTACCTTATATTACTAAGGTTACATATAAACATGTCTCTTTCTTTCTTTCTTTATCAGTTCCCATTCTATCTTTCAGTGTGTGAGTTCAAATGCCCGAGATGACCTTTCTCTAGAATGCCTTGTCCTGGCATTTTCTGTTTCCTTCCAAAATGTTAAATTTTGTCTATGCTTCAATGCCTCCCTCATTATCTCTTTTAGTTTTCCCTACTATGCTTCTTAGATATATTTCATTTCATTTGCCTGTACTCTACTGTATTCTCTACTGTCTAAGGTCCAGATTTTGCTGCCATAGAGGAGAGTAGGGCAATAAACTGTATTGTATACTGCCATTTTGGTTTTGTTGACAATTCTTGTTTATCTTCAAATGCCTTTCCTAGATGGTTATATATTGTCATTGCCTTTTTGATTCTCTGGCTGATTTCTTCTGTTAGTTTTCCTCTGAGTTAATCATTACTCGTAGGTAATTGTAGCTTTGAGCTTGTTCTAAATTCTCCTGCCCAATTTAAGATTTTGTGTTTTAGCTTCCCTAGTTACTAGCATTGTTTTGGTTTTCTTTGTATTTACTCTCATTCCTCTTTTATTTAGTTCGTTGTTCATAATGTTGATATTCGACTAAAGGTCACTCTTCCGGTTTTCCAAACAGAACTAAATCATCGGCAAAGGAAAACATTGATACATTTACTGGTTTGAGTTTCCATATACCTACATTCATTTTCTTCATTTTTGAGGATGCCTTTGCGACTGAATTCATAAATGTGATAAACAAAAGGGGCTTAGGATAAAACCCTGTCTTACTCCTATATCTACATCAAATTCTGCATATATGTTTCCAGCTACTCACTGCACATGTTGGTTTATTGTAAAAACATTTAATGGCTTCTATTAAATTTTGCTCTACGTTGTGTTCTTTTAAGGAATGCCGTAGTTCGTTCCTTCTCACAGTGTCAAATGACTTTTCTAAGTCAATAAAACACAGGTGCAAGTCAATGTTTCGCTCAAGGAATTTTTCTATTATTTGTCTAATTGTAAATATGTGGTCTTGTACACTTCTTCCTGGTCTAAATCCACTCTGATGCTCTTAAAATCTGATCCTCTACTCTTTTTCTTAGTCTCATTTCAGTATCCTGGCATATACTTTTCCTGGAACACTAAGAAGTGATATCCCTCTATAGTTTGAGCATTCCATAGTTGATCCTTTCTTATGTATTGGCACTACCGTTTTCCCTTTTCTAGTCGTCTGGCACCTGTCTGGACTTCTATGCTTGTTGGCATATTGCATGTAATAGTTTGTCTGCCTCTCTCCCTTGGTTTTTAATCATTTCTGGATAAACTTGATCTGCTCCTGGGGCTTTTCCTAACTTCACTTTTCTTATAGCTGTTTAGATTTCTTCCATTGATATGTCCACATCTTCAGCTGTCTCCTCTGGATTACTTGTTTCTCTTACTAATTGATCTTTACTTCTTTTTTCATAATGTTCTGGAGGGATTATGTAATTGTTCAAAAATAATTTCTCCATGTCTCCATGATTTCGCTGTCTTCTTTCATTATTTCTCCTTTAACATTCTTAATTTGTCATATTGGGCATGTTTTGGTCTTTCTCATGCTCTTCATTGCCTCCCAGAACAGCATTTGATTTCCTTGATTGCTTTCCTGAAGTTTTCGTCCAAACTCTTTCCATTGTTCCTGTTTTGCTTTCCTCACTTCCTCTTTGACGATAGTTCTTTTATTCACGTAACCTATCCTATCCTCTGGTCTCTTTGTTTGCAAGTATTTCTTCCAGGCATCCTTGTTTTGTATGATCTTAGTCTTGACATTCTCATTCCACCATGCTGTTCTTTTCCTATCTCCTTTAATTTGTTTCCTACCACAGACCTCTTCAATATAACTGAGGAGTGTTTCTTTATACATTTACCTCTAATTACCGTGGGCTTATAAATTTCCAGCTTTAGTAGCTTTTTTATGCCTTTTATGCACTAGGAGGCCTACTCCTGCTCTAGCTCTATCTTTGACATCTACTCCTGAGAAGATTAAAATATTATTTTGTCTACATTTTCTATTCCTTGTCCTTTTTCTTTGTTGCTATAATGGTCAAAATGTCCACTTTGAATTTTTCCATTTCTTCAACTAATTCTAACTCTTTTCCATTTATTTCCTAACATTCCATGTTTCCAAAAAGTCACAGTCTGTGTTCGTTTCAATGTTCGTCGTTGAAAGGTCAAGCCAGGTATATTACATTTATTTTATCTGAATCATTTTGGTTTTGGATAAGTAAGGATTACTCCACTATACCCTAGGTAGATGGTGGGTCTGCCACCTTGAGCCCCTACCAGGCCTTGTTATTTTATGTCAGGGTTAACTCCCTTTAGGCTTTGGTCAGCAAGACCTGCCTGCAAAGGCAGCAGGAGACTTGTGGAGGGCTTAATCGTCTACTGCCCATACAGGTACTTACCTGTCCACTTCCCGGTGAACATGTCTCTCAGAACAGGAAATATATCCAATTGATTAGGCCTGTACTTAAGAAAAGAAGTCTTGATCATAATATTCTGAAAACTACAGACCAATATCTAATTTACCATTACTATCTCTTCTTCCTAATCCTTCAGTTCATTTTTTGTACTATTAATATGGCACATGGCATAATGCTTAAAGCTAATAAAACTGAAGTATTCTATGAACATGACTCAATATGTTTTCTTTATTGCAGGAACCCTTGAGGGTTGGTCTCTGGTTTTACATGGCACCAAGACGAAACCAGTCAAACTGAGAAATGGCACAAACATGGCCACCGCTATGTCGTCACCCTCATTAACATCTCAAGATTTGTTAGCAACACCACACGTGTAACTGTGGCTATGGTTCATGAGGTAAAAACGACATACAACACCACAAATGCAACTGGCTATGGTTTAAGAGGTAAAACCAAGTGCTTATCACACATGCAACTGCGGCTATGGTTTATCAGGTAGAAAACGACATACAACACCACAAATGCAACTGTGGCTTTGGTTCATGAGGTAAAAACCACATAATTACCACACATGCAACTGTGGCTATGGTTCATGGGGTAAAAACCAAGTACTTACCACACATACAACTGTGACTATGGTTCATTAGCTAATAACCAAGTACTTACCATACATACAACTGTGGCTATGGTTCATGGGGTAATAACCAAGTACTTACCATACATACAACTGTGGCTATGGTTCATGGGGTGTAAACCAAGTACTTACCACACATACAACTGTGGCTATGGTTCATTAGCTAATAACCAAGTACTTACCATACATACAACTGTGGCTATGGTTCATTAGCTAATAACCAAGTACTTACCATACATACAACTGTGGCTATGGTTCATGGGGTGTAAACCAAGTACTTACCATACATACAACTGTGACTATGGTTCATTAGCTAAAAACCAAGTACTTACCATACATACAACTGTGACTATGGTTCATTAGCTAATAACCAAGTACTTACCATACATACAACTGTGGCTATGGTTCATTAGCTAATAACCAAGTACTTACACATACATACAACTGTGGCTATGGTTCATTAGTTAATAACCAAGTACTTACCATACATACAACTGTGGCTATGGTTCATTAACTAATAACCAAGTACTTACCATACATACAACTGTGGCTATGGTTAATGAGGGGTGTAAACCAAGTACTTACCATACATGCAACTGTGACTATGGTTCATTAGCTAAAAACCAAGTGCTTACCATACATACAACTGTGACTATGGTTCATTAGCTAATAACCAAGTGCTTACCATACATACAACTGTGGCTATGGTTCATTAGCTAATAACCAAGTACTTACCATACATACAACTGTGGCTATGGTTCATTAGCTAATAACCAAGTACTTACCATACATACAACTGTGACTATGGTTCATGAGGTAATAACCAAGTACTTACCATACATACAACTGTGACTATGGTTCATTAGCTAATAACCAAGTACTTACCATACATACAACTGTGACTATGGTTCATGGGGTAAAAACCAAGTACTTACCATACATACAACTGTGACTATGGTTCATGAGGTAAAAACCACATAATTACCACACATGCAACTGTGGCTTTGGTTCATGAGGTAAAAAAACACATAATTACCATACATACACTGTGGCTATGGTTCATGGGGTGTAAACCAAGTACTTACCATACATACAACTGTGGCTTTGGTTCATGAGGTAAAAAACCACATAATTACCATACATACAACTGTGGCTATGGTTCATGGGGTGTAAACCAAGTACTTACCATACATACAACTGTGGCTATGGTTCATTAGCTAATAACCAAGTACTTACCATACATACAACTGTGGCTATGGTTCATTAGCTAATAACCAAGTGCCTACCATACATACAACTGTGACTATGGTTCATGGGGTGTAAACCAAGTACTTACCATACATACAACTGTGGCTATGGTTCATTAGCTAATAACAAAGTACTTACCATACATACAACTGTGACTGGTTCATTAGCTAATAACCAAGTACTTACCATACATACAACTGTGACTATGGTTCATTAGCTAATAACCAAGTACTTACCATACATACAACTGTGGCTATGGTTCATGGGGTGTAAACCAAGTACTTACCATACATACAACTGTGGCTATGGTTCATTAGCTAAAAACCAAATACTTACCATACATATAACAGTGGCTATCGTTAATGAGGTGTAAACCAAGTACTTACCATACATACAACTGTGGCTATGGTTGATGAGGTAAACCAAATACTTACCATACATACAACTGTGGCTATGGTTGATGAGGTGTAAACCAAATACTTACCATACACACAACTGTGGCTATGGTTGATGAGTGTAAACCAAATACTTACCATACATACAACTGTGGCTATGGTTCATGGGGTAAAAACCAAGTACTTACCATACATACAACTGTGACTATGGTTCATTAGCTAAAAACCAAATACTTACCATACATACAACTGTGGCTATGGTTAATGAGGTGTAAACCAAGTACTTACCACACATAGAACTGTGGCTATGGTTCATTAGCTAAAAACCACATAATTACCATACATACAACTGTGGCTATGGTTCATGGGGTGTAAACCAAGTACTTACCATACATACAACTGTGACTATGGTTCATTAGCTAAAACCAAATACTTACCATACATACAACTGTGGCTATGGTTCATTAGCTAATAACCAAGTACTTACCATACATACAACTGTGACTATGGTTCATTAGCTAATGACCAAGTACTTACCATACATACAACTGTGGCTATGGTTCATTAGCTAATGACCAAGTACTTACCATACATACAACTGTGGCTATGGTTCATTAGCTAATGACCAAGTACTTACCATACATACAACTGTGACTATGGTTCATTAGCTAAAAACCAAATACTTACCATACATATAACTGTGGCTATGGTTCATTAGCTAAAACCAAGTACTTACCATACATACAACTGTGACTATGGTTTATTAGCTAAAAACCAAGTACTTACCATACATACAACTGTGGCTATGGTTCATTAGCTAATAACCAAGTACTTACCATACATACAACTGTGGCTATGGTTGATTAGCTAAAAACCAAGTACTTACCATACATACAACTGTGGCTATGGTTAATGAGGTGTAAACCAAGTACTTACCATACATACAACTGTGGCTATGGTTGATGAGGTGTAAACCAAGTACTTACCATACATACAACTGTGGCTATGGTTCATTAGCTAATAACCAAGTACTTACCATACATACAACTGTGGCTATGGTTAATGAAGTGTAAACCAAGTACTTACCATACATACAACTGTGGCTATGGTTCATTAGCTAATAACCAAGTACTTACCATACATACAACTGTGGCTATGGTTCATTAGCTAATAACCAACTACTTACCATACATACAACTGTGGCTATGGTTCATGGGGTAAAAACCAAGTACCTACCATACATGCAACTGTGGCTATGGTTCATTAGCTAATAACCAAGTACTTACCATACATACAACTGTGGCTATGGTTCATGGGGTAAAAACCAAGTACCTACCATACATGCAACTATGGCTATGGTTCATGGGGTAAAACCAAGTACCTACCATACATGCAACTGTGGCTATGGTTCATTAGCTAATAACCAAGTACTTACCATACATACAACTGTGGGTATGGTTCATTAGCTAATGACCAAGTACTACCATACATACAACTGTGGGTATGGTTCATTAGCTAATGACCAAGTACTTACCATACATACAACTGTGGATATGGTTCATTAGCTAATGACCAAGTACTTACCATACATACAACTGTGGGTATGGTTCATTAGCTAATAACCAAGTACTTACCATACATGCAACTGTGACTATGATTCATTAGCTAATAACCAAGTACTTACCATACATACAACTGTGGCTATGGTTAATGAGGTGTAAACCAAGTACTTACCATACATACAACTGTGGCTATGGTTCATTAGCTAAAAACCAAGTACTTACCATACATACAACTGTGGCTATGGTTAATGAGGTGTAAACCAAGTACTTACCATACATACAACTGTGGCTATGGTTCATTAGCTAAAACCAAGTACTTACCATACATACAACTGTGGCTATGGTTTATTAGCTAAAAACCAAGTACTTACCATACATACAACTGTGGCTATGGTTAATGAGGTGTAAACCAAGTACTTACCATACATACAACTGTGGCTATGGTTCATTAGCTAAAAACCAAGTACTTACCATACATACAACTGTGGCTATGGTTCATGGGGTAATAACCAAGTACTTACCATACATACAACTATGACTATGGTTCATGGGGTAAAAACCAAGTACTTACCATACATACAACTGTGACTATGGTTCATTGGGTAATAACCAAGTACTTACCATACATACAACTGGGACTATGGTTCATGGGGTGTAAACCAAGTACTTACCATACATACAACTGTGACTATGGTTCATTAGCTAATAACCAAGTACTTACCATACATACAACTGGGACTATGGTTCATTAGCTAATAACCAAGTACTTACCATACATACAACTGTGGCTATGGTTCATGGGGTAAAAACCAAGTACTTACCATACATACAACTGTGACCATGGTTCATTAGCTAATAACCAAGTACTTACCATACATACAACTGTGGCTATGGTTCATTAGCTAATAACCAAGTACTTACCATACACTGTGGCTATGGTTCATTAGCTAATAACCAAGTGCTTACCATACATACAACTGTGGCTATGGTTCATGGGGTAAAAACCAAGTACCTACCATACATGCAACTGTGGCTATGGTTCATTAGCTAATGACCAAGTACTTACCATACATACAACTGTGACTATGGTTCATGGGGTAAAAACCAAGTACTTACCATACATACAACTGTGGCTATGGTTCATTAGCTAATAACCAAGTACTTACCATACATACAACTGTGGCTATGGTTCATTAGCTAATAACCAAGTACTTACCATACATACAACTGTGGCTATGGTTCATTAGCTAATAACCAAGTACTTACCACACATTTAATTATAAAACAATGTCATGAAGATACAATTAATTATAAAACAAATGTCATGAAGATGCAATTAATTATAAAACAAATGTCATGAAGATGCAATTAATTATAAAACAATTTTTAATTATAAAACAATGTCAAAGATGCAATTAATTATAAAACAAATGTCATGAAGATGCAATTAATTATAAAACAAATGTCATGAAGATGCAATTAATTATAAAACAATTTCATGAAAATGCAATTAATTATAAAACAATGTCATGAAGATGCAATTAATTATAAAACAAATGTCATGAAGATGCAATTAATTATAAAACAAATGTCATGAAGATGCAATTAATTATAAAACAAATGTCATGAAGATGCAAGTAATTACCTGACAAATGTCATGAAGATGCAATTAATTATAAAACAAATGTCATAAAGATGCAAGTAATTATAAAACAAATGTCATGAAGATGCAAGTAATTATAAAACAAATGTCATGAAGATGCAATTTATTTTATAACAAAAGTCATGAAGATGCAATTAATTATAAAACAAATGTCATGAAGATGCAAGTAATTATAAAACAAATGTCATGAAGAATGCAATTTATTATAAAACAAAAGTCATGAAGATGCAATTAATTATAAAAAATGTCATGAAGAATGCAATTAATTATAAAACAAATGTCATGAAGATGCAATTAATTATAAAACAAATGTCATGAAGAAGCAATTAATTATGAAACAATGTCATGAAGATGCAAGTAATTACCTGACAAATGTCATGAAGAATGCAATTAATTACCTGACAAATGTCATGAAGATGCAATTAATTATAAAACAAATTTCATAAAGATGCAATTAATTATAAAACAATGTCATGAAGATGCAAGTAATTATAAAACAAATGTCATGCAATTTATTATATAACAAAAGTCATGAAGATGCAATTAATTACCTGACAAATGTTATGAAGATGCAATTAATTATAAAACAAATTTCATAAAGATGAAATTAATTATAAAACAAAAGTCATGAAGATGCAATTAATTATAAAACAATGTCATGAAGAATGCAATTTATTATAAAACAAAAGTCATAAAGATGCAATTAATTATAAAGCAAATGTCATGAAAATGCAATTAAGTATAAAACAAATGTCATGAAGAAGATCCAAGTAATTATAAAACAAATGTCATGAAGAATGCAATTAATTATAAAACAAATGTCATGAAGATGCAATTAATTATAAAACAAATGTCATGAAGATGCAATTAATTATAAAACAAAATGTCATGAAGATGCAAGTAATTATGACAATTCATGAAGATAAAATTACCTGACAAATGTCATGAAGATGCAATTAATTATAAAACAAATTTCATAAAGATGAAATTAATTATAAAACAATGTCATGAAGATGCAAGTAATTACCTGACAAATGTCATGAAGATGCAGTTAATTACCTGACAAATGTCATGAAGATGCAATTAATTACAAGACAAATGTCATGAAGATTTAATTAATTAAAAATCAAATTTCATGAAGATGCAATTAATTAAAAGACACATGTCATGAACAGTACATTTTTTTAACCAAATGCTATGAACATGCAATTAATTACAAGACAAATGACACTTTTATGTGATTTTATGTGATTTATTTCTTTGTTTTATCTCTAAGCAATGCCATGAAGAATGTGTTGATGGTTGCTATGGAATAAAGGCTTCTGACTGTGTTCACTGCAGGCATTTCCAATCAAGTCAACCCAAGTACGTTTTATAGGCTTTATCGTTAGCTGATTAGTTTTCATAGAGATAAACATCAAACAGGCATTGTCGATGTGTGGGATTTGAAAGGAAAATTACGTATTTATCAGTTTAGGCCTCTATTACTTTATGCTCATAATAGTAATAACACATCATCATCATACTCATAGAATGCAAAAAGATAGATGGATGGATGGATAAATACATAGATAGATGGAGGGAGGGATGGAGAGATGGAGGATGGGAAGGAAACTGAATAATTGACAAGGTCATTGAGTGTTTGATGGGACTATTTTACAGAGGAACTTTGGGTCCCATAGTCCCAAATTAGGGTGTTTTATATTGTTTGAGGTAAAGACATTGTTTCAGTGTAAAAGATAATAAATTTAGGAGTGCTGTCAATAGGTAGTCCAAACCGAAATCTCAAGTGTAAGCAATGGAAAAACAATTGCTACAACTGGAAAGAATTTTATTACCTGAGTAATTTGATACCAAAGTCATTTCTGTAGGACAATATTAAACGGAGTTACGAATTAATTTTGTTTTGTAAATCAATAAAATCTCAGACTTGCGCCATGGTAAACGGAAAAAGGGGCGGTTTGGACAAGCACCTGTCAAACATATTTCAGGGTCAAAGATAATTTATGTAGGATTACTTCCAAACATAGCTTCAGTGTCAAAGACAATTAACCCAATCCTTCCTAACTCGCTGGCTAGCCTGTGGGGCTGGATGCCTAAGCAAAGGGAGATAACTCCTCCCTGTTATCAACTCTGTCAGGTTCTAAGGTTTTATAGAATAAGTTGCCAAATTATGGACTGCTTATGATTAATCCCTTATTAAAGTTCAAAAATCCACACAAATGTAGACATGTTTGGTATGGATTTGTTTGGAATGAATTAGTCTTTCTAGTGACACAATCAAATTTGTGTTTGAATTAATGTCAACGACAACAGTCACCTATTTCTCGTTACTATTTTTAGACGAAAATGCACAAATTTCACATGTGAAGAGGAACAGTATGAAGGAAAAACAAAATTTGTACATAGCATGGAAATATTTGTTTATTCCATTGATGACTAGAGATTATTACATCTTCTGTCCAAATTTGAACAAAAAAGGAGTACAAATAATGATTTTGCAAATATTTTTCATACATGATAAGAAAGTGGAAAAACGGTAAAGGAAATCGGGTGACTTAGCGAGTCGCCAAAAATAGGAGTGAAAAGCTTATAAATTGACTTGAACTGATGCTTTTTATATTTCAACTTGCTTTAGTGGGATATTACTAAAGAAGTGGATCATAAATAGTCCTTTCAATCAATAGAGACATATGAAACTGTTATGTAACAAGTCACACCTTGAGAAAATAATGCATGTCCACAAAGAAGCATAAGCCTGCAAAAAACAAAACAAAAAGAAAAAAAGTCCTCTAAGTTTATTGTATATCATATGCATCAACATCTGTAAACAAAGAAATGAATGGCAAAATCCTGCAAATGATAAAAAGGGATTCAACTGCATATGTACATACATATCAGTAACAAAAATGACATCATAATTCCTTACGGTATTATCATAATTGTTTTAGTGTCTTGTCGAGCCCATTGTATAAATGCCTCAGGCCCCAAGGAAATTTCAGACCAGATTAATTTTATAATAATATGTCAAATATTAAATAGAGTTATTCTGCTAAACAACTGAGATTGTCTCAAAGGCTGACTTCAGAAACATATTGTTCAAACAGACCTACTATTTATTTTCCCAACCAGAATTTTAACAAACCCTCCCCCTTTCCAATAAAATACCTATGGAATGGTGTCAGACCCCGACAGGAAAAGAATAATGTAACCTTAGTTTCAACCAGAACCAGGAATGACATCAACGTGATAGAGTTGGCTTCTTACAAAAAATAACTAATCCAAAAATAACTCTATAATATAGTGAAACCAAATTATAATTATGCCCTTGAACATCCACCCAGACCCTTCTTTTTTACCTGGATACATTATTTTACCTGGAGTCATGTAATCACCTATGTCTTCTCTAGTCCGGTTTTCTGGCAATAGAAGGCCTGTGGGGTTCTTGGGACGAAAGGCAGGAATTGGCAAATCAGGTCCTCTGTTCTCGTCAGCATACCTCATTACCTGATACCCAGTTCTATTATGTACTTGAGCCTGTAGGGGACTGAACAAGAAAGAAAATTTCAAGTAAAATAGCTATTTAGGAAACAAAAGTGTTATACATGTAGATCTAAATGCAAATATTACAGAGAAATGAATTAAAACCTAGATCTACATAAAAATAATAATTCAGATCTAGCAGCTTGGCCAACCACATGTATCAGTTTCTAGAGCAAGAAAAAAAGAGTTGGCCTAAGCTGATGTAGTTCTAACACTAACACACAGAGCTGATAAGGTGGGCGTGACCCTGACCTGACTTTGAGGTCAAATTTCATAAGTAGGCCACCCTAGTTTAGTAGATAGATTTAATCTATAAATATAAACAATGATGCAGACACACATCTTTCCCACAGTATTTTATCTCAAAATGTAGCTAAATGTGAAGAAATAATGTATTGTACCCACAATAACCTAAAAATATGCATCAGAACGCACCACAACCACACTATCGACATTGAGAATACTTACGTTCGGGACGTGCTCAGTAGGCCTCTCAATGGTGAATCATTTTCCTCCCCTCCTGGTCAGATAAATCCGAACCAGAGGTCCAGACTTCCTCTAGAGGAGTCGTCTAAATCAAAATTATCCCATTTTTCGTCCATGTTTTCATAGGGAGAGAAAATTTCGAAGCAACAGTTTGATTTCACATCGTCAGATAGGTTAACGCGATGATGCAGCTTCAAGAAGCGTGTCATGTTTACACACTATTTTTTTCTTTCAAAAGTGATTCTATGTACATCAATTTGGACCTTTTTTTATCACTTTTGGGACAAAAACAATACAAAACAAATTTATAATCAAAATACTAACAATGTCAATGACCCAGTTTGTTGTCGTTCAAATTAACTCAAACTCCTTTAGTCGGACTCAAGAGAGTTAAAGTACGCTTTTTTCATATTTTTGTTGTTTCTTTCTTTTTTTGAATTTATTCATGTACAGGAATGATTTTATTGGACAGAAAGACTGATATCTACAAACATTGGACAGAAAGACTGATATTTACAACATTGAACAGAAAGACTGATATCTACAACATTGGACAGAAAGACTGATATCTACAAATATTGGACAGAAAGACTGATATCTACAACATTGGACAGAAAGACTGATATCTACAACATTGAACAGAAAGACTGATATCTACAACATTGGACAGAAAGACTGATATCTACAACATTGAACAGAAAGACTGATATCTACAACATTGAACAGAAAGACTGATATCTACAACATTGAACAGAAAGACTGATATCTACAACATTGGACAGAAAGACTGATATCTACAAACATTGGACAGAAAGACTGATATCTACAACATTGAACAGAAAGACTGATATCTACAACATTGAACAGAAAGCCTGATATCTAAAACATTGAACAGAAAGCCTGATATCTACAACATTGAACAGAAAGACTGATATCTACAACATTGAACAGAAAGCCTGATCTACAACATTGAACAGAAAGCCTGATATCTACAACATTGAACAGAAAAACTGATATCTACAACATTGAACAGAAAGACTGATATCTACAACATTGAACATTGAATTGAACAGAAAGACTGATATCTACAAACATTGGACAGAAAGACTGATATCTACAAACATTGGACAGAAAGACTGATATCTACAACATTGAACAGAAAGACTGATATCTACAAACATTGGACAGAAAGATTGATATCTACAACATTGAACAGAAAGACTGATATCTACAACATTGAACAGAAAGACTCATATCTACAACATTGAACAGAAAGACTGATATCTACAACATTGAACAGAAAGACTGATATCTACAACATTGAACAGAAAGACTGATATCTACAACATTGAACAGAAAGACTGATATCTACAAACATTGGACAGAAAGACTGATGTCTACAAACATTGGACAGAAAGACTGATATCTACAAGATTGAACAGAAAGACTGATATCTACAAACATTGGACAGAAAGATTGATATCTACAACATTGAACAGAAAGACTGATATCTACAACATTGAACAGAAAGACTTGATATCTACAACATTGAACAGAAAGACTGATATCTACAACATTGAACAGAATATCTACAACATTGACAGAAAGACTGATATCTACAAGATTGAACAGAAAGACTGATATCTACAACATTGAACAGAAAGACTGATATCTACAACATTGAACAGAAAGACTGATATCTACAACATTGAACAGAAAGACTGATATCTACAACATTGAACAGAAAGACTGATATCTACAAACATTGGACAGAAAGACTGATATCTACAAACATTGGACAGAAAGACTGATATCTACAAGATTGAACAGAAAGACTGATATCTACAAACATTGGACAGAAAGATTGATATCTACAGCATTGAACAGAAAGACTGATATCTACAACATTGAAGAGAAAGACTGATATCTACAACATTGAACAGAAAGACTGATATCTACAACATTGAACAGAAAGACTGATGTCTACAACATTGAACAGAAAGACTGATATCTACAACATTGAACAGAAAGATTGATATCTACAACATTGAACAGAAAGACTGATATCTACAACATTGAACAGAAAGACTGATATCTACAAACATCGGACAGAAAGAATGATATCTACAAACATTGGATAGAAAGACTGATATCTACAACATTGAACAGAAAGACTGATATCTACAAACATTGGACAGAAAGATTGATATCTACAACATTGAACGGAAAGACTGATATCTACAACATTGAACAGAAAGACTGATATCTACAACATTGAACAGAAAGACTGATATCTACAACATTGAACAGAAAGACTGATATCTACAACATTGAAAAGAAAGACTGATATCTACAAACATTGGACACAAAGACTGATATCTACAACATTGGACAGAAAGATTGATATCTACAATATTGGACAGAAAGATTGATATCTACAACATTGAACAGAAAGACTGATATCTACAAACATTGAACAGAAAGACTGATATCTACAACATTGAACAGAAAGACTGATATCTACAAGATTGAACAGAAAGACTGATATCTACAACATTGAACAGAAAGACTGATATCTACAACATTGAACAGAAAGACTGATGTCTACAACATTGAACAGAAAGACTGATATCTACAACATTGAACAGAAAGACTGATATCTACAACATTGAACAGAAAGACTGATATCTACAATATTGGACAGAAAGACTGATATCTACAAACATTGGACAGAAAGACTGATATCTACAACATTGAACAGAAAGACTGATATCTACAAACATTGGACAGAAAGATTGATATCTACAACATTGAACAGAAAGACTGATATCT
Organism: Doris montereyensis; assembly: GCA_037039925.1. Classification (NCBI taxonomy): domain Eukaryota; kingdom Metazoa; phylum Mollusca; class Gastropoda; order Nudibranchia; family Dorididae; genus Doris; species Doris montereyensis. Next base: position 49,359 of record JAXRKP010001066.1, on the reverse strand, counting down.
ACAACATTGAACAGAAAGACTGATATCTAGAACATTGCACAGAAAGACTGATATCTACAACATTGGACAGAAAGACTGATATCTACAACATTGAACAGAAAGACTGATATCTACAACATTGAACAGAAAGACTGATATCTACAACATTGAACAGAAAGACTGATATCTACAACATTGAACATATCTACAACATTGAACAGAAAAACTGATATCTACAACATTGAACAGAAAGACTGATATCTATAACATTGAACAGAAAGACTGATATCTACAACATTGGACAAAAGCACTGATATCTACAACATTGAACAGAAAGACTGATATCTACAACATTGGACAGAAAGACTGATATCTACAATATTGGACAGAAAGACTGATATCTACAACATTGAACAGAAAGACTGATATCTACAACATTGAACAGAAAGACTGATATCTACAACATTGAACAGAAAGACTGATATCTACAACATTGAACAGAAAGATTGATATCTACAACATTGAACAGAAAGACTGATATCTACAACATTGAACAGAAAGACTGATATCTACAACATTGAACAGAAAGACTGATATCTACAAACATTGGACAGAAAGAATGATATCTACAAACATTGGATAGAAAGACTGATATCTACAACATTGAACAGAAAGACTGATATCTACAAACATTGGACAGAAAGATTGATATCTACAACATTGAACGGAAAGACTGATATCTACAGCATTGAACAGAAAGACTGATATCTACAACATTGAACAGAAAGACTGATATCTACAAACATTGGACAGAAAGACTGATATCTACAACATTGAACAGAAAGACTGATATCTACAAAATTGAAAAGAAAGACTGATATCTACAAACATTGGACAGAAAGACTGATATCTACAACATTGGACAGAAAGATTGATATCTACAACATTGGACAGAAAGATTGATATCTACAACATTGAACAGAAAGACTGATATCTACAAACATTGAACAGAAAGACTGATATCTACAACATTGAACAGAAAGACTGATATCTACAACATTGAACAGAAAGACTGATATCTACAACATTGAACAGAAAGACTGATATCTAGAACATTGAACAGAAAGACTGATATCTACAACATTGAACAGAAAGACTGATGTCTACAACATTGAACAGAAAGACTGATATCTACAACATTGAACAGAAAGACTGATATCTACAACATTGAACAGAAAGACTGATATCTACAACATTGAACAGAAAGGCTGATATCTACAATATTGGACAGAAAGACTGATATCTACAACATTGAACAGAAAGACTGATATCTACAACATTGAACAGAAAGACTGATATCTACAACATTGAACAGAAAGACATATCTACAACATTGAACAGAAAAACTGATATCTACAGCATTGAACAGTAAGACTGATATCTATAACATTGAAGAGAAAGACTGATATCTACAACATTGGTCAAAAGCACTGATATCTACAACATTGAACAGAAAGACTGATATCTACAACATTGGACAGAAAGACTGATATCTACAATATTGGACAGGAAGACTGATATCTACAACATTGAACAGAAAGACTGATATCTACAACATTGAACAGAAAGACTGATATCTACAACATTGGACAAAAGCACTGATATCTACAACATTGAACAGAAAGACTGATATCTACAACATTGGACAGAAAGCACTGTTATCTACAACATACAGTGAACAGAAAGACTGATATCTACATTGAACAGAAAGACTGATATCTACAACATTGAACAGAAAGACTGATATCTACAACATTGAACAGAAAGACTGATATCTACAACATTGAAAAGAAAGACTGATATCTACAACATTGTACAGAAAGATTGATATCTACAACATTGGACAGAAAGATTGATATCTACAACATTGAACAGAAAGACTGATATCTACAAACATTGAACAGAAAGACTGATATCTACAACATTGAACAGAAAGACTGATATCTACAACATTGAACAGAAAGACTGATATCTACAACATTGAACAGAAAGACTGATATCTACAACATTGAACAGAAAGACTGATATCTACAACATTGAACAGAAAGACTGATATCTACAACATTGAACAGAAAGACTGATATCTACAACATTGAACAGAAAGACTGATATCTACAACATTGGACAGAAAGACTGATATCTACAACATTGAACAGAAAGACATATCTACAACATTGAACAGAAAAACTGATATCTACAACATTGAACAGAAAGACTGATATCTATAACATTGAACAGAAAGACTGATATCTACAACATTGGTCAAAAGCACTGATATCTACAACATTGAACAGAAAGACTGATATCTACAACATTGGACAGAAAGACTGATATCTACAATATTGGACAGAAACACTGATATCTACAACATTGAACAGAAAGACTGATATCTACAACATTGAACAGAAAGACTGATATCTAGAACATTGAACAGAAAGACTGATATCTACAACATTGGACAAAAAGCACTGATATCTACAACATTGAACAGAAAGACTGATATCTACAACATTGGACAGAAAGACTGATATCTACAATATTGGACAGAAAGACTGATATCTACAACATTGAACAGAAAGACTGATATCTACAACATTGAACAGAAAGACTGATATCTACAACATTGGACAAAAGCACTGTTATCTACAACATACAGTGAACAGAAAGACTGATATCTACATTGAACAGAAAGACTGATATCTACAACATTGAACAGAAAGACTGATATCTACAACATTGAACACTGTAAATGGCTCTAGTTGAGTGTTGGATAGGTCTGTCTAACACAGGGACAGCAGTTTCGGTTTGGCCTGCTAACTCTTTGATCGCCTCAGTGTCGGAGTTAAATCTAGATCTATTGCTATTTTTTTTATTCATCATCATCCTCAATAACCACTCAAATCAGTTAAAACTTCTTCAATGTCAGAGCCTTCATCATTTTCATCACGATTTAGGGTTCTATTGGGACCTAAATCGCCGTTCATTTCCCCTCTCAATTCGCGGAGCCAGCTTTGCATCCGTTGAAGTTGAAATGCCATTCAGTGTCAAAGATGTTGTCAAGCATAGTTTGAGTGTCAAAGATAATTAATTTCTGGGCACTGGACAGGTAAGCACTTGTATGGAGAGTAGACAAATCCGGCCATCCACGAGTCTCCTTGCAGACAGGTCTTGGCTGACCAAAGGCTAAGGGAGTTAACTGTGACAGAAAATAACAATCTGCTGCCTTGCATGCTGGTTTTGGTAGTCCAAAGCCTAAGGGAGTTAACCTTGACATAAAATAACAAGGCCTGGTAGGGGGCCTCAAGTTGTGATTTTTGAAACATGGAGTATTAGGGCAATAAAGAGAAAAGACAGAATTAGTTGAAAAAATGGAAAAATTCAAAGTAGACATTTTGGCCATTACAGAAACAAGGACAAGGAATAGACAATGTAGGACTAAATTATGCTTTAATCTTTTCAGGAGTAGATTTTAAAGCTAGAACTAGAGCAGGAGTAGGTCTCCTAATGCATGAAAGGCATGAAAAGCTATTAAGAAAGTTTGAAGCTATTAAGCTTTTGCACCAAATGAAGACGCCACTAAAGAAGAAAAATATATCTTCGAAAATGATTTACAAATAGCTGCAGAGAATCTTAAATCCAAAAAACAGGAACTAATGCTTTTAGGAGATTTAAACCTGGAGTAGGCAACAATGTTGAAACATCAGGAGGAGTAATACGTAAAGAAGTAGACAACTTCTCCAAATGGAAAGAGACTAATAGATTTTTGCCTAAAGAATAACATAAAAATAGCCAACACCTTTTTTCCTCATAAAGATATCCACAAATATACAAAAGTAATTGAAGACAGGTGAAAAGTCAATGATAGACTACATTAAAAATAGTTAGCAGCTCCCTTTTTTACAGTACAATGGATGCAAGAGTTAACAGAGGCATCTAGTGGTTGCCAAAATGAGATTACTGACTGAAGAAAACAAACAGAAAAGAAAAGAGAAGAAAGCTACTTGACTCAAAATAGAGGAACTAAATAAATCAATATTAAAAACAGATAAACCAATCTAGGATAAAAAGATTTATCAGTGAAAAAGGCAGATGGATCTGAATGATAGCACAATAGAAGGAAAGTGACAAATGTATAAAGAAACACTCCTCAGTTAAAGGAAATAGGAAAAGAACAGCATGGTGGAATGAGAATGTCGAGATTAGGATCAAAGAAAAGAAGGATGCCTGGAAGAAATACTTGCACACACAGAGACCAGAGGATACGATAGATTACGCGAATACAAGAATTATCGCCAAAGAGGATTGAGAAAAGCATAATAAGAACAATAGGAAGAGTTTGGACAAAGACTTGAAAGGCTTGAAGAAAGCTATCAAGGAAATCAAAAGCTGTTCTGGGGTCAATGAAGAGCATGAGAAAGACCAAAGCATGCTCAATACGACAAATTAAGAATGCCAAAGGAGAAATGATGAAAGAAGACAGCGACATTGTGAAAACATGGAGAAAGTATTTTTAACAATTACATAATCTCTCCAGAAAATATGAAACAAGGAGCAAAGATCAATCAATTAGTAAGAGTAACAAGTAATTCAAAGGAGACAGCTGATGGTGTAGATATCTCAATGGAAGAATTACAAACAACTATAAGAAAAATGAAATAAGGAAAGGCCCCAGGAGCATGTTGAGTTCATTCAGAAATGATTAAAAACCAAGGAAGAGAGGCAGACAAACTACTACATGCAATATGCCAACAAGTATGGAAGTCCAAACATGTACCAGACGACTGGAAAAAGGGAACGGTAGTACCAATACATAACTATGGAATGCTCAAACTATAGAGGGATATCACTATTTAGCGTTCCAGGAAAAGTGTATGCCAGAATACTGGAAATGAGACTAAAGAAAAGAGTCGAGGATCAGATTGAAGAGCATCAGAGTGGATTTAGACCAGGAAGAAGTGTACAAGACCACATATTTACAATTAGAAAAATTATCGAAAAATTCCATGAGAGAAACATCGACTTGCACCTGTATTTTATTGACTTAGAAAAGGTATTTGACACTGTGAGGAGGGACGAACTATGGCATTTCTTAAAAAACACAAGGTAAAACAAAATTTAATAGAAGTCATTAAAAGTTTTTACATTAAACCAACATGTGCAGTGAGAGTAGCTGGAAACATATCTGAAGAATTTGATGAAGATATCGGAGTAAGACAGGATTTTAACCTAAGACCTCTTTTGTTTGTCACATTTATGGATTCAGTCGCAAAGCATCCTTGAAAATGAAGAAAAATAATGTAGGTATGTGGAAGCTCAAATCAGTAAATGTATCAATGCTTTCATTTGCCGATGAGTTAGTTCTGTTTCCAAAATCAGAAAGTGGCTTTCAGTCGAATATCAACATGATGAACTAAATAAAAGATGAATGAGAGTAAATGCAAAGAAAATCAAAACAATGCTAGTAACTAGGGAAGCTAAAACACAAAATCTTAAATTGGGCAGGAAGAATTTAGAACAAGTTCAAAGCTGCAATTACCTAGAGTAATGATTAACTCAGGGGGAAAACTAAGAAAAGAAATTAGCCAGAGAATCCAAAAGGCAAGTGCAATATATTACCATCTAGGAAAGACAATTGTAGGTAAACAAGAATTGTCAATAAAAACCAAAATGGCAGTATACAACACAGTTTATTGTCATACTCTCCTCTATGGCAGCGAAACCTTGACCTTAGACAGTAGAGAATACAGTAGAGTACAGGCAGCTGAAATGAAATATCTAAGAAGAGTAGTAGGGAAAACTAAAAGAAACAAAATCAGAAACACAACAATAAGAGATCAAACCAAAGCAGATGGCATAAAAACTAAGATAGAAACAAATCAATTGAGATGGTTTGGGCATGTAAACAGAATGAATAACAATAGAATAGCTATATCAGTCTACAGTGCTAAAGCCCATGGTAAAAGACCAAAAGGCTGACCTCGGAGAAAGTGGGAAGAAGATGTAAAAGAGGCATTAAAGCATAGAAATTTAACTTTTTTGGAAGGAAACAAAACTTTCCAGGACAGGGCATCCTGGAGAAGGATCATCTCAGGCATCTGAACCCAGACACCGAAAGGTGAATGGGAATTGATAAAGGAAGAAAGAAAGAAAGATAATTAATTGAGGAATGCTGCTAAACATAGTTTCAGTGCCAAAGATAATTAATGTAAGAATACTGCCGAACATAGTTTCAGTGTCAAAGATAATTAATTTAGGAATGCTGCCAAACATAGTGTCAATGTCAAGGATAATTAATTTAGGACCACTGTCAAACATAGTTTGAGTGTCAAAGATAATTAATTGAAGAATGCTGTCAAACATAGTTTCAATGTAAAAAATAATTGATTTCGGAATGCTGTCAAACATAGTTTCAGTGTCAAAGATAATCAATTTTAGAATATTGTGAAACATAGTTTCAGTGTCAAAGATAATCAATTTTGAAACACTGTCAAACATAGTTTCAGTGTCAAAGATAATCAATTTTGGAACACTGTCAAACATAGTTTCAGTGTCAAAGATAATCAAATTTGGAACACTGTCAAACATTGCTCCATTAACTTCCTATAGGTAAAGTTACACTGCATTAATTATAAGGTATATGAGTTTTTCTTCATGACTTATTTAGCAGTTTACAGTTCTGACAGATTTTACTTTCACTTTTCATTTTGAAATAATGGATGCTTGCATATTTATGTGTTTTGTTTTAGGGAGTGTGTGAAAGTTTGCCCAGATGGTTACTTTCCTTTGGACTCAATCTGCCATCAGTGCGACGCCAGCTGTGCAACGTGTGACGGACCAACGTTGGCTCAGTGCCTGTCCTGTAGGTCCGGTCTTTACTTGGATGAAACGCAACACGTTTGTACCACTGAATGTGCCTCAGGATATTTTACGTAAGACTGATCACCAATTCATCAATAATCCCTGTGACTCATTTCACCATTTTAGCTCACATCTGTTTAACTCTTTGAGTGATGGCGTTTGCATCAAAGATGGTTTGTGTCACATCTTTATTCAATGTTTCTTTAACCTGCTTGAGATCTCTGCTCAAGAATCTTATGATCTTCACTTAACTACTACAGGGGTGACATGTGAACCTTGAAGGCAGCAAACCTAAAATAGAGTGTATATAACTTTGTATAAGCCATGCCAGGTTGAAGGAAACAAAACTAAGATAAATTGTATATAACTTTGTATACGCAATGCCAGGTTGAAGGAAACGAAACTAAGATAAATTGTATATAAATTTGTATACGCCATGCCAGGTTTGAAGGAAACAAAACTAAGATAAATTGTATATAAATTTGTATACGCCATGCCAGGTTGAAGGAAACGGCTAAAATAGAGTGTATATAACTTTGTATAAACCATGTCAGGTTGAAGGAAACAAAACTAAAGTAGAGTGTATATAACTTTGTATAAGCCATGCCAGGTTGAAGGAAACAAAACTAAAATAGAGTGTATATAACTTTGTATAAGCCATGTCAGGTTAAAGTGTATATAACTTTGTATAAGACATGTCAGGTTGAAGGAAACAAAACTGAAATAGAGTGTATATAACTTTGTATAAGCCATGCCAGGTTGAAGGAAACAAAACTAAAATAGAGTGTATATAACTTTGTATAAGCCATGTCAGGTTGAAGGAAACAAAACTAAAATACAGTGATATAACTTTGTATAAGCCATGTGAGGTTGAAGGAAACAAAACTAAAATAGTGTGTATATAACTTTGTATAAGCCATGCCAGGTTTAAGGAAACTAAACTAAAATAGAGTGTATATAACTTTGTATAAGCCATGCCAGGTTGAAGGAAACAAAACTAAAATAGAGTGATATAACTTTGTATAAGCCATGCCAGGTTGAAGGAAACAAAACTAAAATAGAGTGTATATAACTTTGTATAAGCCATGCCAGGTTGAAGGAAACTAAACTAAAATAGAGTGTATATAACTTTGTATAAGCCATGTCAGGTTGAAGGAAACAAAACTAAAATAGAGTGTATATAACATTGTATAAGCCATGTCAGGTTGAAGGAAACAAAACTAAAATAGAGTGATATAACTTTGTATAAGCCATGTCAGGTTGAAGGAAACAAAACTAAAATAGAGTGTATATAACTTTGTATAAGCCATGCCAGGTTGAAGAAAACAAAACTAAAATAGAGTGTATATAACTTTGTATAAGCCATGTGAGGTTGAAGAAAACAAAAACTAAAGTAGAGTGTATATAACTTTGTATAAGCCATGTCAGGTTGAAGGAAACAAAGCTAAAATAGAGTGTATATAACTTTGTATAAGCCATGCCAGGTTGAAGGAAACAAAACTAAAATAGAGTGTATATAACTTTGTATAAGCCATGTCAGGTTGAAGTGTATATAACTTTGTATAAGCCATGTCAGGTTGAAGGAAACAAAACTAAAATAGAGTGTATATAACTTTGTATAAGCCATGCCAGGTTGAAGGAAACAAAACTAAAATAGAGTGTATGTAACTTTGTATTTAAGCCATATCAGGTTGAAGGAAACAAAACTAAAGTAGAGTGTATATAACTTTGTATAAGCCATGTCAGGTTGTAGGAAACAAAGCTAAAATAGAGTGTATATAACTTTGTATAAGCTATGTCAGGTTGAAGTGTATATAACTTTGTATAAGCCATATCAGGTTGAAGGAAACAAAACTAAAGTAGAGTGTATATAACTTTGTATAAGCCATGCCAGGTTGAAGGAAACAAAGCAAAAATAGAGTGTATATAACTTTGTATAAGCCATGCCAGGTTGAAGTGTATATAACTTTATATAAACCATGTCAGGTTGAAGTGTATATAACTTTATATAAGCCATGTCAGGTTGAAGGAAACAAAACTAAAATAGAGTGTATATAGCTTTGTATAAGCCATGCCAGGTTGAAGTGTATATAGCTTTATATAAACCATGTCAGGTTGAAGTGTATATAACTTTATATAAGCCATGTCAGGTTGAAGTGTATATACCTTTACATAAGCCATGTCAGGTTGAAGTGTATATAACTTTATATAAGCCATGTCAGGTTGAATGAAACAAAGCTAAAAAAAGTGTATATAACTTTATATAAGCCATGTCAGGTCGAAGGAAACAAAGCTAAAATAGAGTGTATATAACTTTGTATAAGCCATGTCAGGTTGAAGGAAACAAAACTAAAATAGAGTGTATATAACTTTGTATAAGCCATGAGAGTGTATATAACTTTGTATAAGCCATGTCAGGTTGAAGGAAACAAAGCTGAAATAAAGTGTATATAACTTTGTATAAGCCATGTCAGGTTGAAGGAAACAAAGCTGAAATAGAGTGTATATAACTTTGTATAAGCCATGTCAGGTTGAAGGAAACAAAACTAAAATAGAGTGTATATAACTTTATATAAGCCATGCCAGGTTGAAGGAAACAAAACTAAAATAGAGTGTATATAACTTTGTATAAGCCATGTCAGGTTGAAGTGTATATAACTTTATATAAGCCATGCCAGTTTGAAGGAAACAAAACTAAAGTAGAATGTATATAACTTTGTATAAGCCATGCCAGGTTGAAGGAAACAAAACTAAAATAGAGTGTATATAACTTTGTATAAGCCATGCCAGGTTGAAGGAAACAAAACTAAAATAGAGTATGGCATCACCATATATATCTCTAGCACACATGGTGACACCATAATGATCTATATATCACTGGGTGAAATGGAAAAACTGATATATCCAAAAAAGATGACAAGTTTGTCTTCCCTTAGTACTAAATTAAGCCCGATCAATTTGATGTTTAGAGCTGAATTAAAATATGATATAGTCAGTTTTTAACAAAAAGGACTTCATCATCAGAAGACTCTTCATTCACAAAATGGTGAAAAAACTCACAACATGTAAAAATGGCGCATACCAGGTTTTGCATCTCACCCCCTTCTATATAGGACAAACATGGTATCTCTATATATCTATTTAGAACAAACATGGCATTACCATATATATCTCTAGGACAAGCATAGAATGTCTATATATCTATAACACAAACAATGCATCTCTATGTATCTATAACACAAACACGGCTTGACCATATATATATATATATATATATATATATATATATATATATATATATATATATATATATATATATATATATATATATATATGACAAACATGGCTTCTCTATATATATATATATGTAGGACAAATATGGCATCAATATATATGTATATATATATATATATATATATATATATATATATATATATATATATATATATATATATATATATATATATATCATATATATCATCATATATATTTATCTATATATATATATATATATATATATATATATATATATATATATATATATATATATATAGATATATAGAGAGAGAGAGAGAGAGAGAGAGGGAGGGAGGGAGGGAGGGAGGGAGGGAGGGAGGGAGGGAGGGAGGGAGAGAGATAGAAAGAGAGAGAGAGAGAGAGAGAACACAAACACGGCATCACCATATATATATATCTCTAAGACAAACAGGGGATCTCTATGTATCTATAACACAAACATGGCTACATCATATGTATATAGAGCAAACATGGTATCTCTATGTATCTATAGGACAAACACGGCATCGCCACATATATCTCGAGGACAAACAGGACATCTCTATAAATATCTATAGAACAACTATGTCATCTCTAAATATTCATAAGACAAACATGACATGTATATATATCTATAAGACAAACATGATATTGTTATATATCTATGGCAAATGTGGCATCTCCGTATATCTATAGAACAAACATGCCACCTATATATATCTATAGAACAAACAGGGCATCTATATATATATACCTATATATATATATATATATATATATATATATATATATATATATATATATATATATATATATATATATATATATATATATATATATATATATATTTAAAACAAATACGACATCTCATTATATCTATAGAGCAAATATGGCATCTTTATATTTTTATAAGACAAACATGACATCTCTATATAACTATAGGACAACCATGACATCTCTATATATATAAGACAAACTTGGCATTTCTATATATCTATCAGACAGACATGACATCTGCATATATCTATAGGACAAGCATGGCTCCTCTCTATATGTATAAGACAAACATGACATCTCTATATATGTATAATATAAACATGGCATCACTATATATCTATAAGACAAACATGGCATCTCTATATATCTATAAGACAAACACAGCATCTCTATATATCTATAAGACAAACATGGCATCTCTATATATCTATAAGACAAACATGGCATGTCTATATATCTATAAGACAAATATGGCATGTCTATATATCTATAAGACAAACATGGCATCTCAATATATCTATAAGACAAACACGGCATCTCTATATATCTATAAGACAAACACAGCATCTCTATATATCTATAAGACAAACATGGCATCTCAATATATCTATAAGACAAACACGGCATCTCTATATATCTATAAGACAAATATGGCATGTCTATATATCTATAAGACAAACATGGCATCTCTATATATCTATAAGACAAATATGGCGTCTCTATATATCTATAAGACAAACACGGCATCTCTATATATCTATAAGACGAATATGGCATCTCTATATATCTATAAGACAAATATGGCATCTCTATATATTTATAGGACAAACATGGTATCTCTGTACATCTATAAGACAAACATGGCATCTCTATACATCTATAAGACAAACATCGCATCTCTATGTATCTATAAGACAAACATGGCATCTCTATACATCTATAAGACAAACATGGCATCTCTATGTATCTATAAGACAAACATGGCATCTCTATAAATCTATAAGACAAACATGGCATCTCTATATATCTATAAGACAAGTATAAAATCTTTATATAGCAATAGGACAAACACGGCATCCCTATATATTTATAAACAGGCATGACATCTCTATATATCTATAAGACAAACATGGCATCTCTATACATCTATAAGACAAACATCGCATCTCTATGTATCTATAAGACAAACATGGCATCTCTATACATCTATAAGACAAACATGGCATCTCTATGTATCTATAAGACAAACATGGCATCTATATAAATCTATAAGACAAACATGGCATCTCTATATATCTATAAGACAAGTATAAAATCTTTATATAGCAATAGGACAAACACGGCATCCCTATATATTTATAAACAGGCATGACATCTCTATATATCTATAAGACAAACATGGCATTTATATGTATCTATAAGACAAACATGGCATTAAAAATATACTATATATCTATAGGACAAACATGAGCTCTCTATATATCTATAAGACAAACATGACATATGTATAAATATTTATATGACAAACATGGCATCACTTTATATTTCTGGGACAAACATGACATCTCTATATGTCTAGAAGATAAATAATGCATCACTATATATCTATAGGACAAACATGGCATCTCTATACATCTAGAAGACAAATATGGCATCTTTATATATCTATGAGACAAACATGGCATCTCTATACATCTAGAAGACAAACATGGCATCTCTATACATCTAGAAGACAAATATGGCATATCTGTACATCTAGAAGACAAATATGGCATCTCTATACATCTAGAAGGCAAACATGGCATATCTATACATCTAGAAGACAAACATGGCATCTTTATACATCTAGAAGACAAATATGGCATCTCTATATATCTAGAAGACAAATATCGCATCTATACATCTAGAAGACAAACATGGCATCTCTATACATCTAGAAGACAAATCTAGACATCTAGAAGACAAACATGGCATCTCTATACATCTCTAGAAGACAAACATGACATCTCTATATGTCTAGAAGACAAATATACATCTGTTTATATCTATAAGACAAACATGGCATCTCTATACAACTAGAAGACAAATATGGCATCTCTATATATCGATAGCACAAACATGACATCTCTATACATGTAGAAGACAAACATGGCATCTCTATATATCTATACGACAAACATGGCATCTCTGTATATCTATACGACAAACATGGCATCTCTATACATCTAGAAGACAAATATGTCATTTCTATATATTTATATGACAAACATGGCATCTCTATAGATCTAGGAGACAAACATGGCATCTCTATATATCTAGAAGACAAATATCGCATCTCTATACATCTAGAAGACAAACATGGCATCTCTATACATCTAGAAGACACATATGGCATCTCTATACATCTAGAAGACAAATATGGCATCTCTGTATATCTATAAGACAAGTATGGCATCTATATATCTATAAGACAAATATGGCATCTTTATATATCTAGAAGACAAATATGGCATCTCTATATATCTATAGAACAAACATGGCGTCTGTATACATCTAGAAGATAAACATGGCATCTCTTTATATCTGTAGGACAAATATGGCATCACTATATATCTAGAAGATAAATATGGCATTACTATACATCTTGAAGATAAATATGGCATCTCTATACATCTAGAAGACAAATATGGCATTACTATACACCTATAAGATAAATATGGCATCACTATATATCTAGAAGATAAATATGGCATCACTATATATCTAGAAGTTAAATATGGCATTACTATACATCTAGAAGATAAATATGGTATTACTATATCTCTAGAAGATAAATATGGCATTATTATGCATCTAGATGATAAATATGTAATTACTATACATCTAGAAGATAAATATGGCATTACTAAATATTTAGAAGATAAATATGGCATCACTATATATTTAGAAGATAAATATGGCATTACTATACATTTAGAAGATAAATATGGCATTACTATAATCTAGAAGATAAATATGGCATTACTATACATCTAGAAGATAAATATGGCATTACTATACATCTAGAAGATAAATATGGCATCTTTATACATCTAGAAGATAAATATGGCATCTCTATACATTTAGAAGATAAATATGGCATTACTATATATCTAAAAGATTAATATGGCATCACTATATATCTAGAAGACAAATATAGCATCACTATATATTTATAGGACAAACATGGCATCTCTGCACATCTAGAAGACAAATATGGCGTCTCTATATATCTATAAGACAAATATGGCATCTCTATATATCTATAGAACAAACATGGTATCTGTATACGTCTAGAAGATAAACATGGCATCACTATATATTTAGAAGACAAGTATGGCATCACTCTATATCTGTAGGACAAATATGGCATCACTATATATATGTAGGACAAACATGGCATCTCCGTATATCTATAGAACAAACATGGCATCTCTGTACATCTAGAAGACAAACATGGCGTCTCTATATATCTATAAGACAAATATGGCATCTCTATATATCTATAGAACAAACATGGCGTCTGTATACATCTAGAAGATAAACATGGCATCTCTATATATCTGTAGGACAAATATGACATCACTATATATCTAGAATATAAATATGGCATTACTATACATCTAGAAGATGAATATGGCATCTCTATACATCTAGAAGACAAATATGGCATTACTATACATCTAGAAGATAAATATGGCATCACTATATATCTAGAAGTTAAATATGGCATTACTATACATCTAGAAGATAAATATGGCATTATTTGATCTTTAAAAGATAAATATGGCATTACTATACATCTAGAAGATAAATATGGCATTACTATACATCTAGAAGATAAATATGGCGTCACTATATATCTAGAAGATAAATATGGCATTACTATACATCTAGAAGATAAATATGGCATTACTATATATCTAGAAGATAAATATTGCATTACTATAATTTAGAAGATAAATATTGCATTACTGTACATCTAGAAGAGAAATATGGCATCTTTATACATCTAGAAGATAAATATGGCATCTCGATACATTCAGAAGATAAATATGGCATTACTATATATCTAGAAGATAAATATGGCATCACTATATATCTAGAAGACAAATATGGCATCACTATATATTTATAGGACAAACATGGCATCTCTGTACATCTAGAAGACAAATATGGCATCTCTATATATCTATAAGACAAATATGGCATCTCTATATATCTATAGAACAAATATGGTATCTGTATACGTCTAGAAGATAAACATGGCATCACTATATATCTAGAAGACAAGTATGGCATCACTCTATATCTGTAGGACAAATATGGCATCACTATATATATGTTGGACAAACATAGCATCTCCATATATCTATGGAACAAACATGTCATCTCTGTACATCTAGAAGACAAACATGGCGTCTCTATATATCTATAAGACAAATATGGCATCTCTATATATCTATAGAACAAACATGGCATCTGTATATATCTATAAGACAAATATGGCATCTCTATATATCTAGAAGACAAATATGGCATCTCTATATATCTATAGAACAAACATGGCGTCTGTGTACATCTAGAAGATAAACATGGCATGTCTATATATCTGTAGGACAAATATGGCATCACTATATATCTAGAAGATAGATATGGCATTACTATACATCTGGAAGATAAATATGGCATTACTATACATCTTGAAGATAAATATGGCATCTCTATACATCTAGAAGACAAATATGGTATTACTATACATTCTGGAAGATAAATATGGCATCACTATATATCTAGAAGATAAATATGGCATCACTATATATCTAGAAGTTAAATATAGCATCTCTATATATCTAGAAGTTAAATATGGCATTAGTGTACATCTAGAAGATAAATATGGCATTACTATACATCTAGAAGATAAATATGGCATTACTATACATTTAGAAGATAAATATGGCATTACTATACTTCTAGAAGATAAATATGGCATCTCTATAGATCTAGAAGATAAATATTGCATCTTTATACATCTAGAAGATAAATATGGCATTATTATACATCTGGAAGACAAACATGGCATCTCTATACATCTAGAAGATAATATGACATCTCTATACAACTAGAAGACAAACATGGCATTACTATACATCTAGAAGATAAATATGGCGTTACTATACATCTGGAAGATAAATATGGCATTACTCTACATCTAGAAGATAAATATGGTATTACTATACATCTAGAAGATAAATATGGTATTAGTATACATTTAGAAAATAAATATGGTATTAGTATACATTTAGAAAATAAATATGGCATTACTATACATCTAGGAGATAAATATGGCATTACTATAGATTTAGATTGTAAATATGGCATTACTATACATCTAGAAGATAAATATGGCATCTCTATATATTTAGAAGATAAATATGGCATTACTATACATCTAGAAGATAAATATGGCATTACTATACATCTAGAAGATAAATATGACATTACTCTACATCTAGAACATAAATATGGCATTATTATACATCTAGAACAGTGTTCCTCAACAGGTTGGTCACGACCCCCAGGGGCGTCGCGAACGCGTTTCAGAGGGGTCACGAAGGTCCTAGAAATTTTGATTTATTGGTCCATATTTCAATACGATATACATGTAATTTCGCAATTAGTTTTAATATGTTACGGTAATCTCTGTAGACTTATTCATAAAACATGTATTACATCAGTTACTTCCACATCTTGGCTATCGAATACATGTGTTATCTCTGAATGTGCATAATTATAATTTTGAATCAGTGCAGTTTTTATGCGGACATGTTGTGGAAAATTGGGGTTGGATGGGACGATTTTACCAGTGTGGGTGTGTGTGGGGGGGTGGAGGAAAGTTGGGGGGGGGGGGAGATTCTGTGAGGGTTGGGGGGTCGCGGTAAGGTAAAAATTTCGAAATCGGGTCGCTAACTGAAAGTAGTTGAGGAACACTGATCTAGAAGATAAATATGGCATCTCTATACATCTAGAAGATAAATATGGCATTTCTATACATCGAGAAGATAAATATGGCATAACTATATATCTAGAAGATAAATATGGCTTTACTATACACCTAGAAGATAAATATGGCATAACTATATATCTAGAAGATAAATATGGCATTACTATACATCTAGAAGATAAATATGGCATTACTATACATCTAGAAGATAAATATGGCATCTTTATACATCTAGAAGATAAATATGGCATTACTATACATCTAGAAGATAAATATGGCATTACTATACATCTAGAAGATAAATGTGGCATTACTATACATCTAAAAGATAAATATGGCTTTACTATACATCTAGAAGATAAATATGGCATTACTATACATCTAGAAGATAAATGTGGCATTAGTATACATCTAGAAGATAAGTATGGCATTACTATACATCTAGAAGTTAAAATGGCATTACTGTACATCTAGAAGATATATATGGCATTACTTTATCTCTAGAAGATAAATATGGCATTACTATACATCTAGAAGATAAATATGGCATTACTATACATCTAGAAGATAAATATGGCATTACTATACATCTAGAAGATAAATATGGCATCTCTATACATCTAGAGGATAAATATGGCATTACTATACATCTAGAAGATAAATATGGCATTACTATACATCTAGAAGATAAATATGGCATCTCTATACATCTAGAAGATATATCGCATTGCTATACATCTAGAATATAAATATGGCATCTCTAAAGATCTAGAAGATTAATATGGCATCTCTATACATCTAGAAGATAAATATGGCATTACTATACGTTTAGAAGATAAATATGGCATTACTTTACATCTAAAAAATAAATATGGCATCACTATATCTCTAGAGGACAAATATGGCATCACTATATATATGTAGGACAAACATGGCATCTCCGTATATCTATATATGTATAAGACAAACATGGCGTCTCTATGTTTCTGTAAGACAAAAATGGCGTCTCTATTTTTCTATAAGACAAACATGGCGTCTCTGTATTTCTATAAGACAGACATGGCGTCTCTATATTTCTATCAGACAAACATGACGTCTCTATATTTCTATAAGACAGACATGACGTCTCTATATTTCTATAAGACAAACATGACGTCTCTGTATTTCTATAAGACAAACATGACGTCTCTATATTTCTATAAGACAAACATGACGTCTCTGTATTTCTATAAGACAAACATGGCGTCTCTGTATTTCTATAAGACAAACATGGTGTCTCTATATTTGTATAAGACAAACATGGGGTCTCTGTATTTCTATAAGACAAACATGGCGTCTCTGTATTTCTATAAGACAAACATGGCGTCTCTGTATTTCTATAAGACAAACATGGCGTCTCTATATTTGTATAAGACAAACATCTTTTTTTTTTTTCTGCACCATGATATCCATATCCCCATTTATTGTAATTTGTGCCTTTTTTGCCGTTGCTTGTTATGTGCTTTTGTTTGCATTCCTCCGTTGGTATTTTCTTTGCGTTTCTGTTATGTGAATGAGATATTGAAGTCAATTTATTGTGCCTTTGATTTTGAAGAAATAGTTTGCAGATCAGTGAGTTACTATTTTGTCCAATTAGACGATCTCTGAAACAGACACTATTTTAGTACTCTTGCAACTAGTTTATTTCCGTTTGATTTGTTATTTATTTCCGTTTGTTAATCACATATGTGCCGCATTCATGTGAGAACATTAACTTAGTCAATAAGTCATATGCTTACTCGCAGAGAGACTTTCTTTTTTTATTCTGTCTAGTTTGACTGTACTTTATAAACATTAGGTTGATTCTAATACTAAGCAGAGAAAAACAAAGGACAAATTGGATGAACTGACTTGCAGAGTCTCATCTAGATTTTTATAATGTATATTCCCAGTCTTCAACAAGCTTTCCCCCTCAGATATTACACTATCCCGTTTATTTTCTTCATTCAACTTCAACTTGGTTGCCATCCTTACCATGATATTCTTTCCCCATCCATACCATTGTAAGAACATCTCCCATTGTTGGACATCTCAGTCACCTTATGTAATGCCTGTCGGTAAACCATCTCATTTTAACCACTTTAACACAGGTGTTACTCAGTCAAACAAATGTTAGATTTTGACCACTTTATCACAATTGTTGCTCTGTCAAAAACCCTCCGGTTTTGACCATCTGATCACAAGTGTTAGTCAAAGAACTATCTGGCATTGACTACTTTACTACAAATATATACTCAGTCAAAAATAACGTCTGGTTTTTACCACTTTGCCATACATATTACTCAGTCAAAAATAACATCTGCTTCTGACCGCTTTGCCACTAATGTTACTCAGTCAAAGAACCATCTTGGTTTGTATTAATTTACCACAAAATGTTACTCAGTCAAAGAACACCTTGGTTTTTATTAATTTACCACAAAATGTTACTCAGTCAAAGAACCATCTTGGTTTGTATTAATTTACCACAAAATGTTACTCAGTCAAAGAACCATCTTGGTTTTTATTAATTTACCACAAAATGTTACTCAGTCAAAGAACCATCTTGGTTTGTATTAATTTACCACAAAATGTTACTCAGTCAAAGAACCATCTTGGTTTTTATTAATTTACCACAAAGAACCATCTTGGTTTTATGTTACTCAGTCAAAGAACCATCTTGGTTTTTATTAATTTACCACAAAATGTTACTCAGTCAAAGAACCATCTTGGTTTTTATTAATTTACCACAAAATGTTACTCAGTCAAAGAACCATCTTGGTTTTTATTAATTTACCACAAAATGTTACTCAGTCAAAGAACCATCTTGGTTTGTATTAATTTACCACAAAATGTTACTCAGTCAAAGAACCATCTTGTCAAAATGTTAAGTCAAAGAACCATCTTGGTTTTTATTAATTTACCACAAAATGTTACTCAGTCAAAGAACCATCTTGGTTTTTATTAATTTACCACAAAATGTTACTCAGTCAAAGAACCATCTTGGTTTTTATTAATTTACCACATAATGTTACTCAGTCAAAGAACCATCTTGGTTTTTATTAATTTACCATAATGTTACAAAAGAACCATCTTGGTTTTTATGTTACTCAGTCAAAGAACCATCTTGGTTTTTATTAATTTACCACAAAATGTTACTCAGCCAAAGAACCATCTTGGTTTTTATTATATTTACCACAAAATGTTACTTAGTCACAGAACCATCTGGTTTTGACCACTTTTCGACAAATGTTGCTCAGTCAAAGAACCATATTATTCAGTCAAAGAGCTTTTTGGTGTAGTCCATTTTTCCACAAATGTTGTTTAATCAAAGAACCGGCTGGTTTTGATTATTTGACCACAAATTGACATTTTTGTCACTCAATGAAAGAAGACAAAAACCTTGTTACTCGAACATTGGAGGATGTGACAGGCACTGTGAGCTTCCACGGCTTGATGTGGGTGACTGTTTTTCTGTTGTTATTTTTGTTGTTGCTGTTGTTATTATTATTTTTACTCATTCTTCTTTTTCCATGCAAGTGGTTAGTGATGGGGAAAAGAAAGAACATTGGACCTTGGCCAATCAAAACTTAAATCATCTCTAAAAGATTATTTAAATGTTATATATGTCTTCTTAGATCATTGCGACAGCTGAAAAGCAGAGTATTTTGTTAACAGATTTTAACTTTCAGTCCTTTCATTTGGGAATTTTAGGGATTGTGTTTTTTGTTTTATGTGGTTCCATTTAGTCGTTTTTCTATTTTCGTAGCATTTTAAAAAACAGAACCACGATAAAAAAACAAACAAGCAATAAAAGAAGAGAATATAAATCTTGAGTTTGTGTAAGTTAATCTTGTATAAAAGACAAATTCTTAGTGGTGGAGGCGTAGATCTTGTGTAAGTTAATCTTGTATAAAAGACAAATTCTTAGTGGTGGAGGCGTAGATCTTGTGTAAGTTAATCTTGTATAAAAGACAAATTCTTGGTGGTGGAGGCGTAGATCTTGTGTAAGTTAATCTTGTATAAAAGACAAATTCTTGGTGGTGGAGGCGTAGATCTTGTGTAAGTTAATCTTGTATAAAAGACAAATTCTTAGTGGTGGAGGCGTAGATCTTGTGTAAGTTAATCTTGTATAAATGACAAATTCTTAGTGGTGGAGGCGTAGATCTTGTGTAAGTTAATCTTGTATAAAAGACAAATTCTTAGTGGTGGAGGCGTAGATCTTGTGTAAATTGATATCGTATGAAAGACACATTCTTAATCAGTTAATGGTTGAGGCTTAGGTATTTGAGAATATCAGAACAAATCTTTTACGATTAGTTAGTTCTTTATTGTCCTTACATTTAGTTATTTTGTTTAAATTTCTATAGAATAACTAATTCTTTTGTATCTGTCAAGTATATAATGTTGACTAAAATTGTCAGATTTTCACGCCACAATGGGGTCAGAGGATGAATATGGCTGGTGTTTGTCTGGTTTTATCACGACTCTTATTGACTGAAGGATAGATTATCCTATAATATGAACCTTACACCTAACTCTCCAATTCGGTCAGGTGTTTTGAACTTTGTAGAAAATGAAAGATAAGAAAAATCACATTGAAAACACCTTTTGCCCCCTACACACCATAGGAAGGATGGAGTAGGATTTGTAAAGGACATTTTTTCTCTATCTTTTTTCTCCCTTTTTTTTTGTGTTTTTTTTGTTGGGATTTCTTTTTCTTTTTTATCTTTACATATTTTTTTTCATTTTATCTGTATATTCCTTTCTTTCTTTTTTGTTTTGTTTTGCTGCTGTGTTTTGGTTTTTTTTCTGTTTGTTTAAGATTCAACTTTTAATATTTCAAGAAAATTTGATGGGAAAAACTTATGTTATGCAGTGTAATGATCAATGATTGAGGGACTTTTTAAAGAGCGAAAGAGACAGACAGACAGGGAAAGAGTGAGACATAGAGAGAGAGAAAGAGAGAGAGAGACAGACAGACAGACTAACTGACTGACTGACTGACTGACAGACAGACAGACAGACAGACAGACAGACAGACAGAGACAGACAGACAGACAGAGAGACAGAGAGAGAGAGAGAGAGAGAGAGAGAGAGAGAGAGAGAGAGAGAGAGAGAGAGAGAGAGAGAGAGAGAGAGAGAGAGAGAGAGAGAGAGAGAGACAGAGACAGAGACAGAGAGAGAGACAGAGAGAGAGAGAGAGAAGGGGGAGGGAAAGTCAGAGAAAGGGATGAGGAGAGGGAGTGAAATGTGGCAGTGACAGGTGGAGGGAGATGGTGATTGAAAGAGTACGTGGTGGTACAGAGGGATTGAGAGATTAGGGAGAGAGAGTGAGTCAGAGTTTGGCGTAGTGCTTTGTGGGCAACCATGAAACAATGTTACATGGAACAAAAGGTGATCCACACCGTCCAGCAACTACATAATGCAAAAGCCAGTAGCGCAGTAGTGGTACCAGGCGCTGAAGGGCAGTGGTTCCATACATCAGTAGGTATCAGACAATGATGTCTTCAGTCACCTACGCTCTTCAAGACATTCCTAGAGCAAAACATGACTGAAGCTCTTCAACATCTTCCTAGAGCAAAACATGACTGAAGCTCTTCAACATTTTCCTAGAGCAAAACATGACTGAAGCTCTTCAACATCTTCCTAGAGCAAAACATGACTGAAGCTATTCAACATCTTCCTAGAGCAAAACATGACTGAAGTTCTTTAACATCTTCCTAGAGCAAAACATGACTGAAGCTCTTCAAGACATTCCTAGAGCAAAACATGACTGAAGCTCTTCAAGACCACCATAGATCAGTCAGCATCAGAGGTAGAGATATCAAAACAAGACCACCATAGATCAGTCAACATCAGAGGTAGAAATATCAAAAACAAGACCACCATAGATCAGTCAACATCAGAGGTAGAAATATCAAAAACAAGACCACCATAGATCAGTCAGCATCGGAGGTAGAAATATCAAAAACAAGACCACCATAGATCAGTCAACATCAGAGGTAGAAATATCAAAAACAAGACCACCATAGATCAGTCAACATCGGAGGTAGAAATATCAAAAACAAGACCACCATAGATCAGTCAACATCAGAGGTAGAAATATCAAAAACAAGACAAACCATAGATCAGTCAACATCGGAGGTAGAAATATCAAAAACAAGACCACCATAGATCAGTCAACATCGGAGGTAGAAATATCAAAAACAAGACCACCATAGATCAGTCAACATCGGAGGAAGAAATATCAAAAACAAGACCACCATAGATCAGTCAACATCAGAGGTAGAAATATCAAAAACAAGACCACCATAGATCAGTCAACATCAGAGGTAGAAATATCAAAAACAAGACCACCATAGATCAGTCATCATCGGAGGTAGAAATATCAAAAACAAGACCACCATAGATCAGTCAGCATCAGAGGTAGAACTATAAAAAATCTTCGCTTTACAGATAATATTGATGACTTAGTTGGATAAGAAGAAGAGCTCGCATTATTAGTCAAAGGCCTATGAGAAACATCTTGTAAGCTTTGAGATAGAAATATGTGCTGAAAAGATCTAGATAATGACGAACAAGGAAAGACCTTACAAAGAAAAGGTCAGTGAGTGAGTGGGAACTCGAAACTGTGAGCCACTTCAAATACATGGGCTCGATTATCAGTGAAGATGGATCAAGAACAGAATTGATATCAAGAGCTGCACAAACAACATCAGCCATGGCAAAGCTCATGGTTATCTGGAAGGACAAAAATATAAGTCTAAAGACTAAACTGTAGTTTCTGTGTATGTGTTGATCCTGTCAATATTGTTGTATATCTATGAATCCTAGACATGACCAGTTGAATTACAGAAAAGGATCCTAGTAATGGGGATGAGATGCTCCTCTTCCTAGGCATCACATGCCTTGACTTTGTATCACCAATGAAGAAGTCACCAGGGCCATACAACAAGCTGCAGGCCAATACCAACACCTCACTACCATCAAAAATGGTATCCGGGGGATAATATATGGGGGGGGAGAGTAATGAGAGTAATAGACGGGGAAGAGTTAGTAATAGATTGGGGAAAGAGTTAGTAATAGACGGGGAAAGAGATAGGGGAAGAGTTAGATGGATGGAAAAGAGTTATTAGATGGAAAGGTTAGTAATGGATAGGGAGACTTAGTAATAGATAGGGGAAAGAGTTAGTAATGGATGGGGGAAAAGAGTTAGTAATAGATGGGGAAAGAGTTAGTAATGGATGGGAAAAATGAAAAGAGTTAGTATTAGATGGGGATAAAGAGTTAGTAATTAATAATAAATGGATAGGGAAATGAGTTAGTAATAGATGGGGGAAAGAGTTAATAATAGATGGGGGAAAAAGTTATTAATTGTTTAGTAATAGATGGGAAAGAGAGTTAGTAATAGATGGGATAAAGAGTTAGTAATAGATGGGGGAAAGAGTTAATAATAGATGGGGGAAAGAGTTAGTAATAGATAAGGGGAAAGAGTTAGTAATAGATGCGATAAAGAGTTAGTAATAGATGGGGGAAAGAGTTAATAATAGATGGGGGAAAGAGTTAGTAATAGATGCGATAAAGAGTTAGTAATACAGTAATAGATGGATGGAAAGAGTTAGTAATAAATGGGGGAAAGAGTTAGTAATAGATGCGATAAAGAGTTAGTAATAGATGGGGTAAAGAGTTAGTAATAGATGTGGGAAAGAGTTAGTAATAGATGGGGTAAAGAGTTAATAATAAATGGGGGAAAGAGTTAGTAATAGATGGGATAAAGAGTTAGTAATAGATGTGGGAAAGAGTTAGTAATAGATGGGGTAAAGAGTTAGTAATAGATGTGGGAAAGAGTTAGTAATAGATGGGGGAAAGAGTTAGTAATAGATGATGGGGAAAGAAAGTTAGTAATAGATGTGGGGAAAGAGTTAGTAATAGATGTGGGAAAAGAGTTAGGTAAAGAGTTAGAATGATGGGGGAAAGAGTTAGTAATAGATGGGGGAAAGAGTTAGTAATAGATGGGGGAAAGAGTTAGTAATAGATGGGAAAGAGTTAGTAATAGATGGGGAGGTAATAGATGGGGGAAAGAGTTAGATAGATGGGGAAAGAGTTAGTAATAGATGGGGTAAAGAGTTAGTAATAGATGGGGGAAAGAGTTAGTAATAGATGGGGGGAAAGAGTTAGTAATAGATGTGGGAAAGAGTTAGTAATAGATGGGGAAAAGAGTTAGTAATAGATGGGGTAAAGAGTTAGTAATAGATGGGGTAAAGAGTTAGTAATAGATGTGGGGAAAGAGTTAGTAATAGATGGGGAAAGAGTTAGTAATAGATGGGGTAAAGAGTTAGTAATAGATGGGGTAAAGAGTTAGTAATAGATAATAGATGGATGGGAAAGAGTTAGTAATAGATGGGGGGGAGTTAGTAATAGATGGGGAAAGAGTTAGTAATAGATGGGAGTTAGTAATAGATAAAGAGTTAGTAATAGATGGGGGAGTTAAATAGATGAGTTAGTAATAGATGGGGTAAAGAGTTAAAGAGTTAGTAATAGATGGGGGAAAGAGTTAGTAATAGATGGGGGAAAGAGTTAGTAATAGATAAAGAGTTAGTAATAGATGGGGAAAGAGTTAGTAATAGATGGGGGAAAGAGTTAGTAATAGATGGGGAAAGAGTTAGTAATAGATGGGGGAAAAGAGTTAGTAATAGATGGGGGAAAGAGTTAGTAATAGATGGGGGAAAGAGTTAGTAATGGATGAGGGAAAAGAGTTAGTAAAGATGGGGAAAGAGTTAGGGGAAAGAGTTAGTAATAGATGGGGAAAAGAGTTAGTAATAGAAAGGTTAGGTAATAGATGTGAGTAATAGATGGGGGAAAGAGTTAGTTTAGTAAAGAGTTAGTAATGGATGGGAAAGAGTTAATAATAGATGGGGGAAAGGTTAATAATAGAAAAAAGTTAGTAATAGATGGGGGAAAGAGTTAGTAATAGATGGGATAAAGAGTTAGTAATAGATGGAGGAAAGAGTTAATAATAGATGGGGGAAAGAGTTAGTAATAGAAAAGAGTTAGTAATAGATGGGGAAAGAGTTAGTAATAGATGGGGAAAGAGTTAGTAATAGATGGGGGAAAGAGTTAGTAATAGATGGGGAAAGAGTTAGTAATAGATGGGGAAAGAGTTAATAATAGATGGGGAGTTAAATAGATGTTAAAGAGTTAGTAATAGATGGGGTAAAGAGTTAGTAATAGATGGGGAAAGAGTTAGTAATAGATGTTTAGTAATAGATGGGGGGAAAGAGTTAGTAATAGATGGGAAAAGAGTTAGTAATAGATGTGGGAAAGAGTTAGTAATAGATGGGGTAAAGAGTTAGTAATAGATGTGGGAAAGAGTTAGTAATAGATTAGTAATAGATGGGGGAAAGAGTTAGTAATAGATGGGAAAAGAGTTAGTAATAGATGGGGGAAGAGTTAGTAATAGATGGAAAGTTAGTAATAGATGGGGAAAGTTAGTAATAGATGGGAGTTAGTAATAGATGGGGAAAAAGAGTTAGTAATAGATGTGGGAAAGAGTTAGTAATAGATGGGGAAAAGAGTTAGCAAAGATAATTAGATAGATGGGGAAAAGAGTTAGATAAAAAGATGATGGGGAAAGAGTTAGTAAAGATAAAGAGTTAGTAATAGATGTGGGAAAGATTTAGTAATAGATGGGGAAAGAGTTAGTAATAGATGGGGTAAAGTTAGTTAGATTCGTAAAAGAGTTAGTAATAGATGGGGGAAAGAGTTAGTAAAGATGAGTTAGTAATAGATGGGGGAAAGAGTTAGTAATAGATGGGGGAAAAGAGTTGGTAATAGATGGGGAAAGAGTTAGTAATAGATGGGGTAAAGATAAGGTAAAGTTAGTAATAGATGGGGAAAAGAGTTAGTAATAGATGGGGAAAGAGTTAGTTAGATGGGGGGAAAAGTTAGAATAGATGGGGAAATAGATGGGGGAAAGAGTTAGTAATAGATGGGGGAAAGAGTTAGCTAGTAAAAGATGGGGGAAAGAGTTAGTAATAGATGGGGTAAAGTTAGTAATAGATGAGGGAATGGAAGAATAGATGGGAAAGAGTTAGTAATAGATGGGGTAAAGAGTTAGTAATAGATGGGGAAAGAGTTAGTAATAGATGGGGAAAGAGTTAGTAATAGATGGGGGAAAGAGTTAGTAATAGATGGGGGAAAGAGTTAGTAATAGATGGGGTAAAGAGTTAGTAATAGATGGGGGAAAGAGTTAGTAATAGATTGGGGGAAAGAGTTAGTAATAGATGGGGAAAGAGTTAGTAATAGATGGGGGAAAAAGTTAGTAATAGATTAGTTAATAGATGGGGTAAAGAGTTAGTAATAGATGGGGTAAAGAGTTAGTAATAGATGGGGTAAAGAGTTAGTAATAGATGGGGGAAAGAGTTAGTAATAGATGGGGGAAAGAGTTAGGATGGGGTAAAGAGTTAGTAATAGATGGGGGAAAGAGTTAGTAATAGATGGGGAAAAGAGTTAGTAATAGATGGGGGAAAGAGTTAGTAATAGATGGGGAAAAGAGTTAGTAATAGATGGGGAAAGAGTTAGTAATAGATGGGGAAAGTTAGTAATAGATTGGGGGAAAGAGTTAGTAATAGATGGGGGAAAGTTAGTAATAGGGAAAGAGTTAGATGGGGGGGGAAAGAGTTAGTAATAGATGGGGTAAAGAGTTAGTAATAGATGAAAGAGTTAGTAATAGATGGGGTAAAGAGTTAGTAATAGATGGGGAAAGAGTTAGTAATAGATGGGGAAAAGAGTTAGTAATAGATGGGGGAAAGAGTTAGTAATAGATGGGGGAAAGAGTTAGTAATAGATGGGGTAAAGAGTTAGTAATAGATGGGGAAAAGAGTTAGTAATAGATGGGGTTAAGTAATAGATGGGGAAAGTTAGTAATAGATGGGGGAAAGAGTTAGTAATAGATTGGGTAAAGAGTTAGTAATAGATGGGGAAAGAGTTAGTAATAGATGGGAAAGAGTTAGTAATAGATGGAAAGAGTTGGTAATAGATGGGGAAAGAGTTAGTAATAGATGGGAAAGAGTTAGTAATAGATGGGGGAAAGAGTTAGTAATAGATGGGGGAAAGAGTTAGTAATAGATGGGGGAAAGAGTTAGTAATAGATGGGGGAAAGAGTTAGTAATAGATGGGGGAAAGAGTTAGTAATAGATGGGGGAAAGAGTTAGTAATAGATGGGGAAAGAGTTAGTAATAGATGGGGAAAGAGTTAGTAATAGATGGGGGAAAGAGTTAGTAATAGATGGGAAAAGTTAGTAATAGATGGGAAAAGTTAGAATAGATGGGGGAAAGAGTTAGTAATAGATGGGGAAAGAGTTAGTGAGAGAAAAGATGGGGGAAAGAGTTAGTAATAGATGGGGTAAAGAGTTAGTAATAGATGGGGAAAAAAGAGTTAGTAATAGATGGGGAAAAGAGTTAGTAATAGATAGGGGGGAAAGAGTTAGTAATAGATGGGGGAAAGAGTTAGTAATAGATGGGGAAAGAGTTAGTAATAGATGGGGGAAAGAGTTAGTAATAGATGGGGAAAGAGTTAGAATAGATGGGAAAGAGTTAGTAATAGATGGGGAAAGAGTTAGTAATAGATTGGGGAAAAGAGTTAGTAATAGATGGGGTAAAGAGTTAGTAATAGATGGGGAAAGAGTTGTTTAGTAATAGATGGGTAAAGAGTTAGTAATAGATGGGGGAAAGAGTTAGTAATAGATGGGGTAAAGAGTTAGTAATAGATGGGGTAAAGAGTTAGTAATAGATGGGAAAAGAGTTAGATGGGGAAAGATTAGGGGATAAAGAGTTAGTAAGATGGGGAGATAGATGGGGAAAGAGTTAGTAGATAGGTAAAGAGTTAGTAATAGATGGGGGAAGAGTTAGTAATAGATGGGGTAAAGAGTTAGTAATAGATGATTGGGTAAAGAGTTAGTAATAGATGGGAAAGAGTTAGTAATAGATGGGGAGTTAGTAATAGATGTGGGAAAGAGTTAGTAATAGATTGGGGAAAAGAGTTAGTAATAGATGGGGTAAAGAGTTAGTAATAGATGTGGGAAAGAGTTAGTAATAGATGGGGTTAGTAATAGATGGGGTAAAGAGTTAATAGATAAAGAGTAGATAGATGGGGTAAAGAGTTAGTAATAGATGGGGGAAAAGTTAGTAATAGATGGGGTAAAGAGTTAGTAATAGATGGGGAAAGAGTTAGTAATAGATGGGTAAAGAGTTAGTAATAGATGGGGTTAGTAAATGAGTTAGTAATAGAGTTAGTAATAGATGGGGTAAAGAGTTAGTAATAGATGGGGAAAGAGTTAGTAATAGATGGGGTAAAGAGTTAGTAATAGATGGGGTAAAGAGTTAGTAATAGATGGGTAAAGAGTTAGTAATAGATGGGGTAAAGAGTTAGTAATAGATGGGGGAAAGAGTTAGTAATAGATGGGGAAAGAGTTAGTAATTGGGGAAAGAGTTAGTAATAGATGGGGAGGGGGAGTTAGTAATAGATGGGGTAAAGAGTTAGATAATAGATGTGGGAAAGAGTTAGTAATAGATGGGGGAGTTAGTAATAGATTGGGGAAAGAGTTAGTAATAGCTGGGGAAAGAGTTAGTAATAGATTGGGAAAGAGTTAGTAATAGATGGGGAAAGAGTTAGTAATAGATGGGGTGGGGAAAAAGAGTTAGTAATAGATGGGGAAAGAGTTAGTAATAGATGGGGGAAAGAGTTAGTAATAGATGGGGGAAAGAGTTAGTAATAGATGGGGAAAAGAGTTAGTAATAGATGGGGTAAAAGAGTTAGTAATAGATTGGGTAAAGAGTTAGTAATAGATGGGGGAAAGAGTTAGTAATAGATGGGGGAAAGAGTTAGTAATAGATGGGGGGAAAGAGTTAGTAATAGATGGGGGAAAGAGTTAGTAATAGATGGGGGAAAGAGTTAGTAATAGATTGGGTAAAGAGTTAGTAATAGATGGGTGAAAGAGTTAGTAATAGCTGGGGAAAGAGTTAGTATTAGATGGGGGGAAAGAGTTAGTTATAGGAGGGAAGAGTGAGTGATGACTGAAGATGAAAGGAAAGGAGTGGCGAGAGAGTTATGGATGGAGGAAGGAAAAAGTGAGACAAGAAGAGAGAGTGAATTAGAGAAGGCGAGAGGAGAGTAGAGTAAAGAGATAGAGGGAGAGAGAGAAGAGAGAGAGAGAGAGAGAGAGAGAGAGAGAGAGAGAGAGAGAGAGAGAGAGAGAGAGAGAGAGAGAGAGAGAGAGAGAGAGAGAGAGAGAGAGAGAGAGAGAGAGAAAGGCGGAAGAGAGAGAAGAGAGAGAGAGAGAGAGAGAGAGAGAGAGAGAGAGAGAGAGAGAGAGAGAGAGAGCGAAACTGTGTGTGTGGATCGAGCAATAAAGTGGTTCATCGTGTAGTGTAAATGAGTTAGTGAGGCAAGGCGAGAAAGGGCAGTGGGTGATATAAATATAAGGGGACGTGACAGAAGATGAGTGGAAAGAGTGACTGGGAGAAGGGATGGGGAGAGAGTGAGTTAGAGAATGGAAGGGGAAGAGTGAGTGAGACAAGGGGGATGTAGATAGATGGATAAAGAGATAGACTGTGGAGTGAGTGAATGAGAATGAAAGATCGGGGGAGTGGGTGATAGATTTGGGAGAGAGTGAGAGAAAGGGAGGGAAGAGAGTGCGTGATATTGGTTGAGAGAGAGAGAGAGAGAGAGAGAGAGAGAGAGAGAGAGAGAGAGAGAGAGAGAGAGAGAGAGAGAGAGAGAGAGAGAGAGAGAGAGAGGAGGGAGAGAGAGGAGGGGAGAGAGAGAGAGAGAGAGAGAGAGAGAGAGAGAGAGAGAGAGAGAGAGAGAGAGAGAGAGAGAGAGAGAGAGAGAGAGAGAGAGAGAGAGAGAAAAGAGAGAGAGAGGGGGGGAGAGTTAAAAATGCGTGATAGATGGGCGGGAGAGTGAGTGAGACAAGGGAGATATAGGTAGAAGGCAAAGGCATCGCTTTGCAATCATCAACAAACTAAGCGATGCAGTAACTTTAATGAATCTGTCCTCATTATTGACTCTCCTTGGGGTATTTGGGAAAAAGTAGTGACTGTTACATCATATCAGTGTTACTAATACAATAAGTATAAAAATGGTCAAAGTGTTCACATTATGACTGAATGCAGTGGAAAACTCAACGGGACGATAAACAGTAACATTAAAACCAGGTGTTGGACGGTCCTCTGATGTCTGCCGTCATGACAACTAGTGATCGGCCATCCGCTGACAAAAGGCAAGCAAAAGGATTATGGAGTGAATGCCTCAGATAATCACTGCCGGAGCTCACCAATCGTCATGATACATTCAACAAAAGCACTTATCTGACCTTATTCAAGTTATTGCGACGGTCTGGAGATATCTGAATTTCATCGAATTCTTCTGATAAGTTTCCATCTACTCTCACTGCACATGTTGGTTTATTGTAAAAACTTTTAATGGCTTCTATCAAGTTTTGCTCTACCTACATTGTGCTCTTTTAAAGAATGTCGTAGCTCATCCTTCCTGTCGTAGTTCATCCTTCCTATCGTAGTTCACCCTTCCTGTCGTAGGTCATCCTTCCTCACATCATCAATTACTTTTTCTAGATCAATAAAACAGGTGTAAGTCAATATTTCTTTCAAGGTTTTTTTTCTATTATTTGCCTAATTGTAAATATGTGGTCTTATACACTTCTACCTGGTGTGAATCCACTCTGGTGTTCTTCAATCGGATCCTCTACTCTTTTCCTCAGTCTCATTCCTGGTATCCTGGCATACACTTTTCTCGGTGCGCTCAACAGTGATATCCGTCTAGTTTTGAGCATTCCATAGTTCTTCTTCCTCGATCTCTCTGCCAGTGGGTCAGATCAGATTCGGATTGTCTCCATGAATTGCATAGCCTTTTGCAGACTCTCCATATGGCCGTAGAGCCTTTTTTTTTTTTACAGAGGTGCCTCTCCCGGCCATAATCAGTGATATTATCACTGTTCTTTGTGATGTGCAGCAGACACTGGTGGAGAACGTTGAGTGTTGTGGTGTGGCACTCCACACTCACACCCCAACTTTCAGATAGCGATACATAATATATTGATGGAGATGGTTGTGCCTAATCCTGAGTCTGAAAAGTGTGACCTGGCAATTTTTGTCTACTGGTACTGGTACTACCATTCCCTTTTTCCAGTCTTTGGCAGCTGTTTTGACTTTCATGCCTGATGGCATATTTCAAGCTGTAGTTTGTCTGCCGCTCTCCCTTGGGTTTTAATCATTTCTGGATAAATTGATCCGCTAATGTGGCCTTTCCTAGTTTAATTTGTCTAGTTGATTAGATTTTTTCCATTGAGCTATCTAAATCTTCAGTTATCCTATCTGGATTATTAGTTTTTTTACTGGTTGATCTGTACTAATGTACTCCTTGTTTCATATGTTATGGGGGGATAATGCAATTGCTGAAAGTACTTTCTCTATGTTTCCACGATTTTGCAGTCTTCCTTCATTATTTCTCCTTTGATGTTCTTAATTTGTCGAATTGGTGTACCTGTTTCACTATCTGGTCAATTTTTGCTGACCATTTCCAGTTATGACTGAGAAGTACAACTAGATATTTATACTCCTTGACTTTTTCTTATTCACAATTATGAATGATGTAACTGTGACTTGCTGGTGATCTTGATGACGAAATACTGAATAGTAGATTGTGAGACATTATAATTCATTTGCCATTTTGTCTCCCATTCATTTAGCAAGTCTAGCTCTTTTTTTGTGTGCGTTGTCTTCTGTGCTCTGTATTTCTCTGTATATTACAGTCATCAGCAAATTATCTTTTAAAGAAGTATCTATATCATCATACCATAATCTCAATGTTGGCTTGGATGAAATCATCTGAAAAAAATGAAGCTTGCATAACCCAAACGAATGAATGGATGGATGCAAACAAATTAAAACGTATTAATGAGAAAACAGAAGTAATCAAAATTGGTTCAATAAGACGAACAATAAAAAGCAACCAGAATAGCATAAATTTAGGTGAAAATAAAATCTATGTGGTAAATAAGGTGAAGAATTTAGGATTCAGTTTTAATTTTAACTTTCTAGGTATCCTCAAGTGAGCTCCTTAATCAAATCACTTTCGTTTTTCTTAAGAAAAATTTCTTCCATACGTCTATTCTTCACGAGTGATGCTACGAAACAACTTGTCACATCTCTCAAAGCTTGAGCATTGTAATTCCCTGGAGTTTGGCCTCTCACAAGAAATAAAAAAACTTGAAAACGTATTGCCACTAATGACAGGACTTCACTGGTTAACAGTTGAAAAAGAATAAAATTTGAAGCTGCAACTTCAGTTTACAAATTTCTACATGGAACAAGTTGGGACGTGTTTAGCGGTTCGGCTACCCATACCGACACTAATTTGTTGTGAATTGCTTGAAAGTTGACAACCAAAGCTTTTTTAGCTACCTTGACATTGGATTACTACACTTTTTGTCTGATCGACTTGGTGATTTGACTTTAGTTGGTAAGATGATTTATATTCTCAACAAATGGAGTTTTGTGGCAGCAATTGTTATTATTCTTTGTTGTTTCTTGCTTGTTGTTATATTTTGAGATGTTATATTTATTTATGCCCTCCTGCTTAAGCAAATCGCTTGCCCATGTTTCGAAAGGATTTTGTTCATAAGTTACTACCTCTGCATCCCAGCCTCGTTTTTTGTTTTGCTTTGGACTTGGACCAGTGTGTTTGTGTTGTGTGTTGTGTTTTGTGTTTGATTCAAAGTCATTTGTTGACATATACATGTAGTCTGGTGTTGTTTTCTTTCTCTCTGTCTTGTTTTGCTTTGGACTTGGACCAGTGTGTTTGTGTTGTGTGTTGTGTGTTGTGTTGATTTAAAGTCATTTGTTGACATATACATGTAATCTGGTGTTGCTTTCTTTCTCTCCGTCTCGTTTTTTTTGTTTTGCTTTGGACCTGGACCAGTGTGTTGTGTTGTGTGTTGTGTTTGATTCAAAGTCATTTGTTGACATATACATGTAGTCTGGTGTTGTTTTCTTTCTCTCTGTCTTGTTTTTTGTTTTGCTTTGGATCTGGACCAGTGTGTTGTGTTGTGTGTTGTGTTTTGTATTTGATTCAAAGTCATTTGTTGACATATACGTGTAGTCTGGTGTTGTTTTTCTTTCTCTCTGTCTCGTTTTTTGTTTTGCTTTTTGACTTGGACCAGTGTGTTGTGTGTTGTGTTTGATTCAGTCATTTGTTGACATATACATGTAATCTGGTGTTGTTTTCCTTCTCTCTGTCTCGTTTTTTGTTTTGCTTTGGACTTGGACCAGTGTGTTGTGTGTTGTGTGTTGTGTTTGATTCAAAGTCATTTGCTGACATATACATGTAATCTGGTGTTGTGTTGTTTTCTTTCTCTCTGTCTCGTTTTTTGTTTTGCTTTGGACTTGGACCAGTGTGTTGTGTGTTGTGTTTGATTCAAAGTCATTTGCTGACATATCCATGTAATCTGGTGTTGTTTTCTTTCTCTGTCTCGTTTTTTTGTTTTGCTTTGGACTTGGACCAGTGTCTTTGAGTTGTATGTTGTGTTGTGTTTGATTCAAATCCATTTGTTGACATATACATGTAGTCTGGTGTTGTTTTCTTTCTCTTTGTCTCGTTTTTTGTTTTGCTTTGGACTTGGACCAGTGTGTTGTGTTGTGTGTTGTGTTTGATTCAAAGTCATTTGTTGACATATACATGTAGTCTGGTGTTGTTTTCTTTCTCTGTGTCTCGTTTTTTGTTTTGCTTTGGACTTGGACCAGTGTGTTGTGTTGTGTTGTGTTTTGTGTTTGATTCAAAGCCATTTGTTGACATATACTTGTAGTCTGTGATTGTTTTCTTTTCACTCTGTCTTGTTTTTTGTTTTGCTTTGGACTTGGACCAGTGTGTTTGTGTTGTGTGTTGTGTGTTGTGTTTGATTCAAAGTCATTTGTTGACATATACATGTAATCTGGTGTTGTTTTCTTGCTGGTTTTTTGTTTTGCTTTGTACTTGGACCAGTGTGTTTGTGTTGTGTTTGATTCAAATTCAAAGTCATTTGTTGACATATACATGTAATCTGGTGTTGTTTTCTTTCTCTCTTTCTCGTTTTTTGTTTTGCTTTGGACTTGGACCAGTGTGTTGTGTTGTGTGTTATGTTGTGTTTGATTCAAACCCATTTGTTGACATATACATGTAGTCTGGTGTTGTTTTCTTTCTCTCTGTCTTGTTTTGCTTTGGACTTGGACCAGTGTGTTTGTGTTTTGTGTTGTGTTTGATTCAAATCCATTTGTTGACATATACATGTAATCTGGTGTTGTTTTCTTTCTCTGTCTCGTGTTTTGTTTATGCTTTGGACTTGGACCAGTGTGTTTGTGTTGTGTGTTGTGTTTTGTGTTTGATTCAAAGTCATTTGTTGACATATACATGTAGTCTGGTGTTGTTTTCTTTCTCTCTGTCTCGTTTTTTGTTTTGCTTTGGACTTTGACCAGTGTGTTTGAGTTGCGTGTTGTGTTGTGTTTGATTCAAAGTCATTTGTTGGCATATATACATGTAGTCTGGTGTTGTTTTCTTTCTCTGTCTCGTTTTTTGTTTGCTTTTGGACTTGGACCAGTGTGTTGTGTTGTGTTATGTTTATTCAAAGTCATTTGTTGACACATACATGTAATCTGGTGTTGTTTTCTTTCTCTCCATCTTGTTTTTTGTTTTGCTTTGGACTTAGACCAGTGTGTTGTGTGTTTGTGTTGTGTTTGATTCACAGCCATTTGTTGACATATACATGTAATCTGGTGTTGTTTTCTTTCTCCCATCTCGTTTTTTGTTTTGCTTTGTACTTGGACCAGTGTGTTGTGTGTTGTGTGTTGTGTTTGAATCAAAGTCATTTGTTGACATATACATGTAATCTGGTGTTGTTTTCCTTCTCTCTGTCTCGTTTTTTGTTTTGCTTTGGACTAGGACCAGTGTGTTTGTGTTGTGTTTTGTGTGTTGTGTTTGATTCAAAGTCATTTGTTGACATATATACATGTAATCTGGTGTTGTTTTCTTTCTCTCCGTTTCGTTTTTTGTTTTGCTTTGGACTTGGACCAGTGTGTTTGTGTTGTGTTTGATTCAAAGTCATTTGTTGACATATACATGTAGTCTGGTGTTGTTTTCTTCCCTCTTTGTCTTGTTTTTTGTTTTGCTTTGGACTTGGACCAATATGTTTGTGTTGTGTGTTGTGTTTGATTCAAAGTCATTTGTTGACATATACATGTAATGTGGTGTTGCTTTTCTTTCTCTCCGTTTCTTTTTTGTTTTGCTTTTTGATAGAACAGGCATTGATTTTATGATATTTTAAAAAAAATGCATATAGCAACTTTTTCACAGACCAGGCATTGATTTAATGATATTTTTAAAAAATGCATTGAACAACTTTTTAAACAAATTTTGGCAAATTGAATCACAAAAAAAAATGTTTTTGCCAAACTTTGAAGATACCCAAAACTGCTACTGGGTGAAATTTTGTATTATTTCATATTCATAGATGCTCTGTACCAATATCGGGGGCAATCGGACAATAAATTAAAAAAGTAGATTGCAAATCACTGTCGAAAAGTCACGTTTTAAGAAAATCGCATTTAAAACAATGTTTTCGTTTTTTACAAATGTTTTTTCACAAATAAACCTAGTAAAGAATAATATAATACTTTGAAACGTCATACAATCTTGACAAACTCTCAACTACTTTTTGTCGACCCCATTTTCAACTGCTTTTGTTCCCTTATAAACTTATACTCTTTTCGGATTGCATTTTTTTTATAACAGGCACACGCAATGTGTCCCGTAATTTCTGGCCGATCTAAGTCAATATTTTTCATAGTTTATGCAAAGTAGATTTTTGGGAAAGAGTCTTCATGATGATTAAAATGAGTACCAACTTGCTATACTTTAGACAAAATTTCTGGTTTTATGTTAAAACATAATTTTGAAATCATCTGCTTATTTTCACCAATTTTGTAATCATTCTCTCTCACTTTCCAACAGTCCAGTAGTAAAATCAAGAAACCAGAGCTTAATGATTTGATAATTTCTCAATGTTTTTGGTTTTCATGTTTTTCCAGGCGACTCTAAAATCTGTGCTCCTTGCCATCCAACTTGCAAGGAATGTTCTGTGTCCAGGACAGACTGTACAATGTGCCAGCATACGAATTTTACAGGAAAACTATGTGCCTCACCCTTCCAATTTAGAAGGATATAACAATGTGTATAAAAATGTTACCGTTATTTTTATTGTTAGCAGTGTTCTGATAGCCCTAATTCTTGTTGTACTTTTGGGCATATTGTATGCCAGACATAATTATTTTATGTTGGAGTGAAAGTTCTAAATACGGCATTGTCCCAGATGATGAGCCAGAGGATGCGGTCCATCTTGTGTATAGTGATAATTATGACGATGAGTATTAGAGGTGAAAGTCATCCGCATGTTTTTTCCTCTCTAGAAGAATGCATGAAGGTAGAATGGAGTCAATCGCATCAAAGAAACATAAATCAAAAAAAATTTTTTTTCTTAAGTAACACCTTTCCTTACAAAATCTAAGAATGTCTGATTTTCGATCCATTCCAAATTTACTTACAGTGATTTTCCTTTGTACATTTTAATTCCATTTATTTTCTTTTCTGACATTTAAACTATGAAAATCAATTCTTTATTTCCAAATGTCTTATCCCACCCAAGCACTGTATTGATATTCATGTCCATGTTTCTGTCATCTTGATCTATTTGGACGTGATCCATTTTTAAAGATGATCCATTTAAACATGACCCGTTTAAACGAGATCCACTTGAACGCAGGGATTTTAAAAACAATCTTATCATAAGTTTAATCTTACACAAATGCGATAAAAAGACAACATATCGGACAAATGAAGAATAGCAACTCTCATTATTGTTTAAAGGAAGGAATATTACCTTTATTTACATGCTTTGATTTTGAATGTGAGTTTCTACACATGGTCAGATATGTCAGTAAAAATGTCAAAGATGTTGTCATGCTGTAGGCATTTTTCTAGCAACTAGAATCCTTTTTGAATCTATGAACATAGACTTCTTTCCTAGCAACTAAAAACTCTTTGTTGAATCTATGAACATAGACTTCTTTCCTAGCAACTAAAACTCTTGTTGAATCTATGAACATAGACTTCTTTCCTAGCAACTAAAACTCTTTTTGAATCTATGAACATAGACTTCTTTTCCTAGCAACTAAAACTTTTTGTTGAATCTATGAACATAGACTTCTTTCCTAGCAACTAAAATTCTTGTTGAATCTATGAACATAGACTTCTTTCCTAGCAACTAAAACTCTTGTTGAATCTATGAACATAGACTTTTTCCAGCAACTAAAAATCCTTGTTGAATCTATGAACATAGACTTTTTCCTAGCAACTAGAATCTCTGTTGAATCTATGAGACTTCTTTCCTAGCAACTAGAACTTATTTAGTCTATGAACATTTTCCAAGCAACTAAAACTCTTGTTGAATCTATGAACATAGACTTCTTTCCTAGCAACTAAAACTCTTGTTGAATCTATGAACATAGACTTCTTTCCCTAGCAACTAAAACTCTTTTTGAATCCATGAACATAGACTTCTTTCCTAGCAACTAAAACTCTTTTTGCATCTATGAACATAGACTTCTTTCAAGCAACTAAAACTCTTTTGAATCTATGAACATAGACTTCTTTCCCTAGCAACTAGAATCCTTGTTGAATCTATGAACATAGACTTCTTTCCTAGCAACTAGAATCCTTGTTGGAATCTATGAACATAGACTTTTTCCTAGGCAACTAAAACTCTTGTTGAATCTATGAACATAGACTTCTTTTCTAGCAACTAAAACTCTTGTTGAATCTATGAACATAGACTTCTTTCCTAGCAACTAAAACTCTTGTTGAGTCTATGAACATAGACTTCTTTCCTAGCAACTAAAACTCTTGTTGAATCTATGAACATAGACTTCTTTCCTAGCAACTAAAATCCTTGTTGAATCTATGAACATAGACTTCTTTCCAAGCAACTAGAATCCTTGTTGAATCTATGAACGTAGACTCTTTCCAAGCAAATAGAATCCTTGTTGAATCTATGAACATAGACTTCTTTCCTAGCAACTAGAATCCTTGTTGAATCTATGAACATAGACATCTTTCCTAGCAACTAAACTCTTGTTGAATCTATGAACATAGACTTCTTTCCTAGCAACTAAAACTCTTTTTGAATCTATGAACATAGACTTCTTTCCTCACAACTAGAACTCTTTTGAATCCATGAACATAGACTTCTTTCCTAGCATTCCTTCGTGGAAATGACATTTTCTCTCCTAGCAACCAAGACCCTTTTGAATCCATAAAGTAGACATCATGTTTCTGGCAAATGGAACTGTTTCATATTTCAGAAAGGCATTTCTTCATGCGATCATTTGACAAAACTTTGCATGTCGCAGTCAGAAACAAACACTGAACTCAAGCTTGCAAAAATGGAAAGACGATCTTCATCTGTAACACCATAGGTTAAGATAAATTTGTAAACGCTAAGTGAATGAAATCTTATTTTATTATTGAAAAGAAGAAAGAAAACAGGAGAGACACTCACAAAAAACATTAACCACCCTCATGTCTTTTCATTTTGAGCAAATTGTTGATGGGAGCTTCCTTTGTTGATATGTTTTTATTTTATTTATTACACTATTGGTTATGTCTGTTTTCACATTGTGTTTCTTTTTATTTTTTGTCTTTATGATAAAAGAAATATTATCTGTCATCGTTTGGAGCTTACTTTGAATCTCCATACCTCAATGAGTTTCTGTTTTTGTACAGTGGGAACACATCCCGCCGAGATCACTCAACTAAATGTCTTGTTTCAAATGAGGCCAATAGAATAGAAATCCCCTTTTCTTCCCCCTTTATTGTCTTTGTTAAAAATCAACCTATCAAATGAGGCATGGATACAATCGCCTACAATGAGGTCGTGCCAGTTAATTAAGGCAGTGAAACAATGATTTTTCACCCATTCACTTCATGTCGTGATATTTTGTTGTGACTAGTGAGAAAAGACTAAAAACTGAAGACATTGATTGACGCTACGCTAATGCTGCGTGTGTGTGTTTTGGGAGACAAGACGGATGACTTGTAAATTGTTAAAAGCCAGGCTAGGCTGTGTAGTGTGAGCAAAGATACTTGAACAATTGTTCTATCAGGTATCATTGGTGTGAGTGACTAGAAGATTGGCTAGTGGGGCAAAGCCCTGGACCAATCAAAATGATTTCAGTGACCGACGACTTCATTAAAGGCCTAGTGGTTAGGCTCATTACTACCTCTGTTGCCCACTTTATGCTGTGTTAACACGCTCCAGACATGTAACTTGCTGTACTGTCGCCTCATTTTGATTTATCGTAAGGGCATCGACCTCCATCAAAACCCACAAAGCGCCAAATGCCTTTCCTTTTGAAATTAAACAAAAAATAATAGATGCTGTTGAAATTGAAGTTCTTTCTTGATTTTCACATTCAACGTAAAGTCTCATACAACCACTAATCTAGCATCAGTCCTGACGACTTCATTTGCATCTGACTCCACTGTACCAGTTCTATTTACTTGATAAATGAGATCAATCTCAGTCTATTTCGATTGTAGTACTTATTTCTAATGTTTTCCTCTTTGTCCTAACTTCTAATGGTTCATCTTTCGTCATAATTTCTAATGTTTTAGATGTTTTCTTGTTTCATCTTTTGTCCTTATTTCTACTGTTTCATCTATTGTCCTGATTTCTACTGTTTTATCTATTGTCCTGATTTCTAATGATTCACATTTGATCTTTATTTCTACTGTTTTATCTATTGCTTTAATTTATAATGTTTCAGTTTTTGACCTTATTTTTAATTTTGTATCTATTGTCATGATTTTTTAAGTCACTTTTTGTTCTAATTTCTAATGTATCTATTGTCCTGATTTATAATGTTACAGTTTTTGTCCTCATTTCTAGCGTTTTATCTATTGTCCCTATTTCTAGTGTTTTACCCATTGTCCTTATTTCTAGTGTTTTATCCATTGTTATGATTTCTAATGTTTCATCTATTGTCCTTGTTTCTAGTGTTTTATCTATTGTCCTTATTTCCAGTGTTTTATCTATTGTCCTTATTTCCAGTGTTTTATCCATTGTCCTTATTTCTAGTGTTTTACCCATTGTCCTTATTTCTAGTGTTTTATCTATTGTTTCTAGTGTTTTACCCATTGTCCTTATTTCTAGTGTTTTATCTATTGTCCTTATTTCTAGTGTTTTACCCATTGTCCTTATTTCTAGTGTTTTATCTATTGTCCTTATTTACAGTGTTTTATCCATTGTAGCGTGATTCATAATGTTTCATCTTTGTCCTTATTTCTAGTGTTTTATCCCTTGTTATGATTTCTAATGTTTCATCTATTGTCCTTATTTCTAGTGTTTTATCCATTGTCATGATTTCTAATGTTTCATCTTTTGTCCTTATTTCTAATGTTGTATCCATTGTTCTGATTTCTAGTGTTTTATCCATTGTCATGATTTCAAATGTTTCATCTATTGTCCTTATTTCTAGTGTTTTATCTGTTGTCATGATTTCTAATGTTTCATCTATTGTCCTTATTTCTAGTGTTTTATCCATTGTCATGATTTCTAATGTTTGATCTTTGTCCTTTATTTCTAGTGTTTTATCCATTGTCCGTTTCTAATGTTTCATCTTTTGTCCTTATTTCTAGTGTTTTATCCGTTGTCATGATTTCTTATACCATCTTTTGTCCTTATTTCTAATGTTGTATTCATTGTTCTGATTTCTAGTGTTTTATACATTCTCTTAATCTCTAATGTCTCATCTTTTGCCCTGATTTCTAATGTTTCATCTTTTATTCTTTATTTCTAATGTTTTATCTATTGTCTTGATTTTTAGCGTTTCATCTATTGTCCTTATTTCTAGTGATTTGTCTATTGTCCTTATTTCTATTGTTTTATCTATTGTCCTTATTTCTAGTGATTTGTCTATTGTCCTTATTTCTAGTGATTTGTCTATTGTCCTTATTTCTAGTGATTTGTCTATTGTCCTTATTTCTATTGTTTTATCTATTGTCCTTATTTCTATTGTTTTATCTATTGTCCTTATTTCTATTGTTTTATCTATTGTCCTTATTTCTAGTGATTTGTCTATTGTCCTTATTTCTAGTGATTTGTCTATTGTCCTTATTTCTATTGTTTTATCTACTGTCCTTATTTCTATTGTTTTATCTATTGTCCTTATTTCTGAAGTGTTCTATCTCGGTCCCTCCTTAGTTCTAGTGTTCTATCTACTGTCCTTATTTGTGAGTGTTTTATCTATTGTCCTTATTTGTAGTGTTTTATCTATTGTCCTTATTTCTAACGTTTTATCTATTGTCCTTATTTCTAATGTTTTATCTATTGTCCTTATTTCTAATGTTTTATCTATTGTCCTTATTTCTAATGTTTTATCTATTGTCCTTATTTGTAATGTTTTATCTATTGTCCTTATTTCTAATGTTTTATCTATTGTCCTTATTTCTAATGTTTTATCTATTGTCCTTATTTCTAGTATTTTACCCATTGTCCTTATTTCTAATGTTTTAATTATTGTCCTTATTTCTAATATTTTAATTATTGTCCTTATTTCTAATGTTTTAATTATTGTCCTAATTTCTAATGTTTTAATTATTGTCCTTATTTCTAATGTTTTAATTATTGTCCTTATTTCTAATTTTAATTATTGTCCTTATTTCTAATGTTTTATCCATTGGCCTTATTTCTAATGTTTTATTTATTGTCCTTATTTCTAATGTTTTAATTATTGTTCTTATTTCTAATGTTTTAATTATTGTCCTTATTTCTAATGTTTTAATTATTGTCTTTATTTCTAATGTTTTAATTATTGTCCTTATTTCTAATTGTTTATTTCTAATGTTTTAATTATTGTCCTTATTTCTAATGTTTTAATTATTGTCTTTTTCTAATTAATTATTGTCCTTATTTCAATGTTTTATCCATTGTCCTTATTTCTAATGTTTTATTTATTGTCCTTATTTCTAATGTTTTAATTATTGTCCTTTTTTCTAATGTTTTATTTATTGTCCTTATTTCTAATGTTTTATTTATTGTCCTTATTTTTAATGTTTTATCTATTGTCCTTATTTCTAATGTTTTATTTATTGTCCTTATTTCTAATGTTTTAGTTATTGTCCTTATTTCTAATGTTAATCTATTGTCCTTATTTCTAATGTTTTATTATTGTCCTTATTTCTAATGTTAATCTATTGTCTTATTTCTAATGTGTTATTTATTGTCCTTATTTTTAATGTTTGATTTATTGTCCTTATTTCTAATGTTTATTTATTGTCCTTATTTCTAATCTTTTATCTATTGTCCTTATTTCTAATGTTAATCTATTGTCCTTATTTCTAATGTTAATCTAATGTCCTTATTTCTAATGTTAATCTATTGTCCTTATTTCTAATGTTTTATTTATTATCCTTATTTCTAATGGTTCATCTATTGTCCTTATTTTTAATGTTTCATCTATTGTCCTTATTTCTAATGTTTTATTTATTGTCCTTATTTCTAATGTTAATCTATTGTCCTTATTTCTAATATTTTATTTATTGTCCATATTTCTAATGTTTATTTATTGTCCTTATTTCTAATGTTTCATCTATTGTCCTTATTTCTAATGTTTCATCTATTGTCCTTATTTCTAATGTTTCATCTATTGTCCTTATTTCTAATGTTTCATCTATTGTCCTTATTTCTAGTGTTTTATCTATTATCTTGATTTCTAATGTTTCATCTATTGTCCTTATTTCTATTCTAATATTTCAGCTTGGCTTGGTAAAAGTCTTTCATTCTCATTTTTCCTCTGTGATTAGTGTAACCTTATAGTTACAAGCCTATTGAAAAATTTGAATTGTTCAGGCAACATTTTGCTTCCATAACTGTTTTATTTTCTTCTCTATGTGCTCACCGTTTTGAGTAGTTTTCATCTCCTGTGGAGTTAACAAAAATTATTTTTTTAAGATCCTCAGACCGTTGTCATTGGGCTGTTATATAAAGTCCAAAGTGAGCAAGTCTGTTGAATCCTGCAACATTCTTTTCAGGGAAATAGTTTGGTTTATTGAGCAAAGCATGAGGAAGACTCCATTATTCATTTGGTTCTCATATTTTTGGGGTAAAATTTGTTGGTTTTAAACATTGTATACTGAATGTATGTCTATAAAAATATATTTTTTAATGTATGTCTACATAAATATATTATTGAATGTATTGTTAATATATTACTTGTTGGTTAAGGACCAATGTGAAAATCTTTGATATATTTTTTGGTTTATACTTTTGTATTGGTCCTCAAATGTTTCTGGTATGATCAAATGTTGTGTGTGACAACTTAAAATAATTATTGATGCAGACATTTCTCTTATTTCATACAGTAGCTGTAAGTTGCAGCTTTCGTTTGCTCAGCTGATGATATTAAGGTTTTGAAC
Organism: Doris montereyensis; assembly: GCA_037039925.1. Lineage (NCBI taxonomy): Eukaryota > Metazoa > Mollusca > Gastropoda > Nudibranchia > Dorididae > Doris > Doris montereyensis. The sequence continues at coordinate 4,772 of JAXRKP010001066.1, read as the reverse complement.
ATCAAAATTAATCCATTATATATCAATGACCAACTTAAGTCAATGTCTAGATCTAGTTGAAAATTTGTCTTAACATGAAGCGGTTCATTGGTTTGGTTGTAAGTTGGTGCATCTTTGGAAGGTTACAAATGAACAGACTGCACTGTGCTTTTAAGTGAAAAGGTGGCAAATGGAACATCGGACAGTGTTGTGTATTTAAAAAAAATTTTTTTTTTATTTATTCAAATAGTTTTGTACATAACGTAGGCATTTTTGTCATGTTTATTTGATGTTTAGAAAAAAGAGTTCACAAACTGCAACTCTACCGTTTAGAGAGAAATAGAAAGAAAAGAAAAGTAATTGAGTATGTTAGAGTATGTTCAGTTTTTTGTCCTTGGAACAGTGGGTGGGGGAGGGGGGGGGGGGAGTGTTGTACCTGAACATGATTTTTTTTTAATGATTGCAAATAGACAATTTTAACCACTCTCATTGAACTCAACATGTCGAAGTTAGCTGGAAAAAATTATGTTTATCATATGGTTGCCATGGAAATGCCGCTATCTTGGATTTTCATTGCGAAATACCGCACCTTCAATTCAAATAGGCTTTTTCAGTTCTGAGCAGATTTGGCTATAACTTTGCACACACATTTTTTAGTTCAATATCTAACCACATCAAGGAGATTTTTGATAAATATTGATTTTATAATTTTTAAAAAAAATGATTATAGCAACTCTTCCATTTTTTGCCAAATTTATTAACAAAATAAATTCTGTTTGCAACAATTTGAATCAATATTATTGAAAATCGCTACTGGAAGAAGGTTTGTATTGTTTCATAGATACTATGTACAAAAATCAGAGGCAATTGGACAATAAATAAAAAAAGTAGACTGCAAATTATTGTCAAATAGTAAGATTTTACGAAAATCACATTTGAAACTATTTTGTCAGTTATTTGAATGTATTTTCACATATAAACCTAGAAAAGAATAGTATATGGTACTTAAAAACGCCATACACAATGTTGAGAGGCTGTCAACTACTTCTTGTCTCTATTTCATCTGCCCCACCTCCTTTATACTTATACTCATGTCGGATGCCACTCTTTTGAAAACCGGTGTGCGGAATAATGTGTCCCCTAAGTTACGGATGACCTAAGGCAATATTCAGTATAGTTGGTCAAAAGTAGATTGTTTAGATAGTGTGCTTTGTAAAGATTAAAATGACTACCAACTTGCTATAGTTTAGGCAAACTTTCTGGCTTTTATTGTAGAATAAGGTTAGGTCTGTATCGCATCAAAAGTAATCGTATACAATGAAATAATCGAACCTGAGCTTCTTTTATGGTTTCAATGTGAAGGGAAGGAACTGCTCCATCCAATAATTCAATAAATTAAATTTGTCCACTTTTTGGCAAAAAAATGCCTTCATTAGAACACCCCCTAAATGTGATTTCAGAACTATTTGACCACCACGAAGCATAATGTTCCTGCAGATCTTATATGTATGCCTATTGCTGTATGAAAAGTTGAATTATATTTTTTGTTTTGATGTATTGGTGCATTTGATGTTTTCCATAACACAATTATTTCAAATGGAGTTTTTTTTATAAATATATCATTTAGGATTCTAAGGTCATAATGATAGAGCTGTTTCAACTGTTTGACAAATAGACAATCTTATACAGTAGTAGAAAAATACTGCTTTATCTTTAATCTTAGCTGATGAAGCGAAGTCAACATTCAGGACATCTTGGTGTTCATAATTGAGATGGTGATGCTATCAACAGGTGAAAATGTTTTGAAACTTAATACCATCTTAAGACTCATACATACACTGGTACATAACTAGATAGTAAAGCAGATAGATAGATAGATGGGTAAACTGATAGATAGGTAGATAGTTAGATGGATGAATATATAGAAGAATAGGTAGCTGGATAAAAGGACATGCACATACACACACACTGAAAGAGACACAGATAGACAGACAGTCAGAGACAGAGAAAACTATATTTAGATTTAGAGAGAGACAGTCAGACAGAGAAACTGGGACAGGCAGAGAGAAATGGATATGTACATGACAACGTATACTATACATAATTTATATCAATAATGCTGCTGGTCACAACAATTTTGGACATAGCGTGTTCTTTCTCAAACTTCCCCCAGCATCTCCATAATATATCAGGTTCATAATTCAAATTCAGCCAATGGAAATTACTATCATTCAAATTCAGCCAATAGAAATTACTATCATTCAAATTCAGCCAATGGAAATTACTATCATTCAAATTCAGCCAATGGAAATTACTATCATTCAAATTCAGCCAATGGAAATTACTATCATTCAAATTCAGCCAATGGAAATTACTATCATTCAAATTCAGCCAATGGAAATTACTAAAAGCCTGTTTTATCCATGACGGTGAAGAATCCCTTCAACTCCAAACTTTCAACAGTTTGTTAGCTCTTCCTCGTGAGCTGTCAAATTCTCCATGTGTGAACAGCAACCAGCAGTGACTGTATAAAGAGACAGAGACAAGGACAGAGAGAGAGAGAGAGATATAAAAGAAAGACAGAGACAGAGAAAGATAAGGGATGGATAGATGGATTGACAATAAAGAGATACAGGGGCTATATAACAACTATTTTAAAGGCTTCATTATTCAAAACTAAAGCATTTTTTCACAGGGCAATATATATCTATAAAATGTGCAAATTGGAAATTAAAACTATGTGAGAATTTTTAGTGTTGAAAGTGTAATTTAAAATATGAGGAGAAAATGTCAGGCCATTGAGACATGCAATAAGTGACAGATACTACAGGACTGAACTTGGCTTGCAATTACGTTTTCAGCAAAACTATGATAGAATATGGGATTAACTTTCTTTTAGATATGTTTCATTAATCAAAGAGACAGATTACTTTAATAAAAGATACAGATGGTTTGAATGGCTGTCTCAGTCACACGACATGGATTCAACCAAATAGAAAGTTTTTACACCATAACAGCTATACTTGCTCTTCAGGTACACGATTAAAATACAAAGCAGTATTTATGGCTAAATTGAAGTAATCAGAATTCAATTTCTCCTGAATCACCTGACTGAGGGCCATAAACCATAACCTCTACAATTAACCTGTCTGAAAGGATGGTTTGGTTTTTCCAGTTTCATTTTTCAATTTTTGACGTGCTTCAAGTCTTTTTAGTACTGGTGTGGAGGAAGTTTTATCAAATTGTTCATTACTATGACAAAATAAGATCTATAGTTTACAAAGGGAAATGTATTGAAATTCGGATTATCTATAATACACTAACTTTTTTAAAGCCCTGTGTGTGTTTGGGAATTTATACCTTTAGGCACCCGATCAAAGATAATACATGTGTGTGTATATATATATATATTTATATTTATATAGAGAGAGAGAGGAGGAGGGAGAGACAGAGACTAAACTAAACTAAACTTTCTGCATCAGCAGATTTTATTGAGCAACAAGGAAAATGGTTTCAATCAAGTTTAAACATTAAAGTGTGAGTCAAAAGTGATACATATTATCATGTGTAATGTTGTGTTGGGGTTTTTTTGTTTGGGGGGGGGGGGGGGGGGGGGTTTGCTTTGAACAAATATATTTTGCTTGTATACTCGAGGGAGTAGTAATGAATTACAAATATTAATTTAATAACAAAGGTTAATTGTCTGGTCATGAAAATTATCAATCAACAACTAGAGGGTAGAGTCACAAGTCCCAAGTTTGAATATTCACTGAAAAACACAGTCTAAAAAAACATTAGTCTGATACTTATGTTATTACAAACATTTTCTGGGATTTATTATCTTAATAAAAAAGATTCTCCTTGTAGTAATCGAACATTTATGGTTGTAGCAACTTACGTCTGGTTTGAGTTTGAGACATGCTTTTGGCGGTGGGGGGGGGAATCCATTATAACCCAAATCTAGAACTTACTAGAAGGAATATCAAAGCAACTTTACACAAACAAATCGAAACAAATCACAAACAGCATTATGTAGATGTTCCTTGGATAAATTTGATAATCAGAAATATGTTTGATGCAAAAAGAATTTTCTAGGTCCCGTGAAGTGAATTCTAATTCAGCATTTTCCACTCAGTGTATCTGGCATCTGTTAACTTTTAAATATCTACCACCAAGAGGATACTGTCTTTCTCATTGCATTGGACTGTGAATGATTATAAGCTGCATACGATTTATATTGATGTTTTATAACAATATAGATTTGTTGTTTCTTTCTCCATTCAGACCACCGTAAGCTGACTGATACTGATAGAGACTACTGAATTGAATTGTTTTCATTTGGGCTTCATATCATGACAATATTAAAGTGTCCTTAACTAACAGCTGTATTGGCTCTTAGTTTCTATATTTGACCTCTCCCTGCCAAAATGGTGGTCTTGTCTATTCATTTCTCCAGGCTGCAGCATGTCACAGCAATGTATTCTGTTCACTTGTGTGTTACCAACAACACTGAACCACGCCTACTTGGTTTACACCATCATACAGGGCACTGAACCATACCACGGTTTACACCATCATACAGCGCATTGAACAACGGGGTTTACCATCATACAGGGCACTGAACCACGCCACGGTTTACACCATCATACAGCGCACTGAACCACGCGGTTTACACCATCATACAGGGCACTGAACCACGCCACAATTTACACCATCATACAGCGCACTGAACCACGCACGTTTACACCATCATTTGAACCACGCCACAGTTTACACCATCATACAGCGCATTG
>JAXRKP010001065.1:167500-173007 GCA_037039925.1 Doris montereyensis | reverse complement strand
CAGACAGAGACAGAGACAGAGACAGAGACAGAGACAGAGACAGAGACAGAGACAGAGACAGAGAGAGAGAGAGAGAGAGAGAGAGAGAGAGAGAGAGAGAGAGAGAGAGAGAGAGAGAGAGAGAGAGAGAGAGGGGAGAGAGCGAGAGAGAGAGAGAGAGAGAGAGAGAGAGAGAGAGAGAGAGAGAGAGAGAGAGAGAGAGAGAGAGAGAGAGAGAGAGAGAGAGGGAGAGAGAGAGAGAGGGAGAAGGGTGAGAGAGATTTAGGAGGGGGATTATTTAATGTAGTTTCTAAGCCGACAGACGACCGGTGGAACAAACAGCCCATATGTCGAATCCAGTCACGTGATTTGGGCTCCAATTAGACTTTTAGACCTATGTCGACCTCCAATTAATGACTTGCTGAGTAAATTAATGACGATATGAGGTACGGTATAACACATCGTTTGACCTTGTGCGATAATCCCACATCGGATATGTATCTTCATGTGCGATTTGACGGCCGGGGAAGCGTAATCGCTGAGATTATCTCGACAAAGGAATCGTTCATAACAAAGCTGAAGTATTTTAAATATAAGATTTTGATGAGTATTGAGTAGCTTCTGTCGACTCTCAAGCTGTAATTCAATCCAGCAATTAAATGTATTTTATGCATTTTTCCTTTCACTAGATGGTCACGTGGAATGTTAGCGAGTATGGGGATTGGATAGCCTTCGACCCAACCCGAAACAGATATGGAGATCCAGGATGATCATCACGAATAGTTTAGAAGAACAGGATCCCTTCAAGGACGATGCCGCGTAAGAGATTGTGAATATATTTCTTCTTGTTATTTTAATCGTTGACATTCAATTAAAAAATCTCGTTATTGTCGGTAACAGTGTACATTGTCATAACAAGTAGACGCATGCAGATATCACAAAAGGTTTTTCACTGACATTTCAATAGAAAGTATTACCAAAATGCTAACTAAGATGGGATTAACAATTTAGTTTTTTAAATCTTTCTTTCTTTCTTTATCCCATTCTACCTTTCGGTGTATGACTTCAGATGCCCGACATGATCTTTCTACAGGATGCCATGTCCTGTCATGTTCTGTTTCCTTCCAAAAAAGTTAAATTTCTATGCTTCAATGCCTCTCTTATATCTTCTTTCCACTTTCTCCGAGGTTTGCCTTTTGTTCTTTTACCTTGAGCTTTAGCACTGTATACTGATTTAGCTATTCTATTGTCATTCATTCTGTGTACATGCCCAAACCATCTCAATTGATTTGTTTCATTCTTAGTTGTTATGCCATGTACTTTTGGTTTGATCTTTTATTGTTATGTTTCTGATTTTTTCTCTTTTAGTTTTCCCTACTATTCTTCTTAGATATTTCGTTTCAGCTGCCTGTACTCTACTGTATTCTCTAGTGTCTAAGGCCCATGTTCGCTGCCATAGAGGAGAGTAGGACAATAAACTGTATTGTATACTGCCATTTTGGTTTTTGTTGACAATTGTTGCTTACCTACAAATGCCTTTCCTAGATGATTATATATTACACTTGCCTTTTTGATTCTCGGACTGATTTTTTCTCTTAGTTTTCCTTCTGACTTTGTCATTACTCCTAGGTAATTTTAGCTTTGAATTTGTTCTAAATTCTCCTGCCCAGTTTTAGATTTTGTGTTTCAGCTTCCTAGTTACTAGCATTGTTTTGGTTTTCTTTGCATTTACTCTCATTCCTCTTTTTATTTAGTTCATTGTTCATAATGTTGATATTCGACTAAAGGTCACTTTCTGATTTTCGAAACAGAAATAAATCATCGGCAAATGTAGTAGTTTGTCTGCCTTTCTCCTTTGGTTTTTAATCATTTCTGGATAAACTTGATCTGCTCCTGGGGTCTTTCCTAGTTTCACTTTTCTTATAGCTGTTTGGAGTTCTTCCATTGATATATCTACATCTTCAGCCGTCTCCTCTGGATTACTTGGTACTCTTATTAATTGATCTTTACTCCTTGTTTCATATGTTCTGGAGGGATTATGTAATTGTTGAAGATGCTTTCTCCATGTTTCCATGATTTCGCTGTCGTTCATTATTTCTCCTTTGGCATTCTTAATTTGTCGTATTGGGCATGCTTTGGTCTTTCTCATGCTTGTCATTGCCCGCCACCCCCCCTAGAACAGCTTTTGATTTCCTTGATGACTTTTTTGGTATTTGTCCAAACTCTTCCCATTGTTCCTGTTTTGGTTTCCTAACTTCCTCTTTGGCGATAGTACTCTTATTTACGTAATCTATCCTATCCTCTGGTCTCTTTGTTTGCAAGTATTTCTTCCAGGCATCCTTCCTTTCTTTGATCTTAGTCTTGACATTATCATTCCACCATGCTGTTCTTTTCCTATCTCCTTTAATTTGTTTCCTACCACAGACCTCTTCAGTACAACTGAGGAGTGTTTCTTTATACATCTGCCACTTTTCTTCTATTGTGCTACCCTTCAGATCCATCTGTCTTTCACTTTTTATCCTAGATTGGTATACCTGTTTTACTATTGGTTTATTAGGTCCTCTATTTTGCGTCTATATTTATATTTCCTCAAATAGCCATGGGCTTATAAATTTCCAACTTTCTAGTAGCTTTTCATATTTTTATGCTTAAGCTCTATCTTTGACATCTACTCCTGAGAAGATTACAATTTGATTCTGTCCTACATTTTCTAGTCCAAAATATCTACTTGGAATTTTTCCATTTGTTCAACTAATTCTCTCTTTTTCATTTATTGCCCTAACGTTCCATGTTCCAAAGATCACAGTCCGTATTCGTTTCCAAGTTGGTCTTCGAAACATCAAGCCGGTTATATTATATTTATTTTTTCTCTGAATCTGTTTGTTTTTGGATAAGCAGGTAGATGGTGGGGCTGCCACCTTGAGGCCCCCAACCACGCCTTGTTATTTTCTATCAGGGTTAACTCCCTTAGCCTTTAGTCATTCAAGACCAGCCTGCAAGGCAGCATGTTGTTATTTTCTGTCAGGGTTAACTCCTTAGCCTTTGGTCAGTCAAGACCGGCATGCAAGGCAGCAGGTTGTTTTCTTTTCAGGGTTAACTCCCTTAGCCTGTGGTCAGCCAAGACATGTCTGCAAGGCAGCAGGAGACTCGTGGAGGGCAGGATCATCTACTCCCCCGTACAGGTGCCTACCTGTCCACTGCCCAGGTTTGTAAAATCTACAGTTAGCAAAGAAATATGATACACAATTATATAGAGCAAATGAGACACTGACAATATTTACAGTTGCACATCGAAATAAGATTTTTAAATTGATTAAAATGTGCTTCGGATCTTAAATGTTCATGTAATCTGTTCCACAGAGATGCAGCAGCATATTTAAATGATTGTTTTCAGAAAGTCTAGCTTTAGGGATATTGACTACATTTGTATATCTGAAATTATACCTTCTGATACTTCTATCTTTTATTTACATGATTTTGTTTTCGTGTTCAATAATTGAATTAAGATGAAAATAAGTTCGTGGTTTATTAATACATGTACTCTTTATACGCTTTTGTTCCTATGGGTGTAATAAGATAATTTCTGAACTTATTAGGCTCTTCGGACTCCGGTCATTTCACGAAAGCATTAGCAAATCGTGCTATCATACCACAAGATCTCGTACTGAATAACCTATAAAGTTAAAAGAAAAGTATGTCGATTAAATGTAGAACTGGCATTGTTAAGAAACCCAACCATACTAACATTTATTATCAGTTCATCTAAGGGCTCTGCCTCCATGATTCGTTCATAGTTAAATAGTTTAATTAAATATCAGATGGAAATTCGAATTATGTTTAAAAAGTGTAGAAAAAAATAGCCCAAAAAATGACCGAAAAAAAGCCAATTTGTCTTTTGCCGTAAAATACCAAATTTTTGGAAAGCTCCAAATCTATATTATTACTAGTATTACAGTCTTTGCTCAAGTGATGGGTGCATTCTCATAGATCTAGAACATTCTAAGCATTTCTCTCTTTTTTTAGCTTCTTCATAACAACAGAAGTAATTCTCAAAGTTAGATCCAGGATAATGCCCGATGGAAATTCGAATTATGGCCAAAATGTATTTTTAAAATCTATAATATGGTCACTATTTTGTTCGTTTAAGTGACTGGGTATTATCTGGGAAAGAACATTTTTAGCATTTATTTATTTTCTGATAGAAAGTGTCTTTATACTTATGATACCGTCTAGAAAATCAAGCTGCATCACACTTCCTACTTTTATTTTAAGTGGATATATCAGTATGATATAAACAAACCCTAAAGGAAAAACACAATATACAGTTTATATTGTAAGACTAAGTCTAAGACCAAGCACATTGGAAAACAAAATTGGAAACCATGGGAGCATTCTGTACATCGTCGATAGCGGTCACGTGACAGAGGTGTTTACATCGATTAGCAACCCGATGCGTGTACCGTTAGTGCAGGCCTGGAAGGAATCTGAGATTGTTTTCTACTTGACTGATGTTATTTTTTAGCTTTGCGTTAAACTCCTTCAAAAAGTGCCAAGGCATTGTGCTGCTTTTAAATGTTCTAACTCCTCTGACTAGGAGGAGTGTAATACAACCTACGATTTTGAAAGTGGGCTGCATGTCTCAATGTACTAGATCCAGATATGCATTTCAAGCTCACAGAGTACAGTGTCTTATGTTTTCTGCCCTTTGATGAAGATGCCTCTAGTATCAACATTTTTACTTGTGAGTGGATTTGGTGTGAAGCCTATTGTTTCACGGCGGTCAAAAACAAAATAGATCTGGGTCTAGTAGTTCTGATATGTAACCATAGAATAATAGGGCCTTATCATCATATTCGATCTAATCTCTCATTTGGAAAGTGTCGCTTACTTAGCAAACAGTACGTGTCAGAGGTGGGAACATCAAGCATGCCCAGACTTTCCTGTAAACAGCCAAGGGATCTTTTCACGCGCACGGAGTCTTGACTGATCTGCACACGGGACCTCCTTTAACGTCCATCCCCATGTAACTGGTTGTCGATCCACCTACCTGGACCATACAGAGGGGTCGGAGGTGTTGGGTGAAGGAAAAATAGGAATATGTATTGTATGCCCGGTCCATGCTACATGTGGGGATCTCAGATTGAAGGAGTGTAAGGAGAGGAGCAGGACTTACATCAGCCCCCACCAGCTCATCCTCTCTCTCTTCTCATGTAAAAGTATATATCATAAGATATATAGCCATACATTGACTTACTTTATGCCCCCCCCCCCTTCCCGCCCCTCAATACAGAAACAGTGAGACAGGTGAAATCGGATGCCATTCCCAAACAGAAACAAACAAAGAAAAAATAATAGGAAATTGCGGGAGACTGAGAGATTGGGCAAGAAGGAGACAAGATGAAGAAACTTCCATGATAGAATCTACATGCCAGAGAGAGAGAGTTCGAGAATAATCTAGTTTGACTTTGTCACAGATTGCGGAGTCAAACACATACACAAACACACTCACACACACACACACACACACA
>JAXRKP010001065.1:130000-157500 GCA_037039925.1 Doris montereyensis | reverse complement strand
ATATCTACATTTCACGATATCTGTTATAGGCATACGCCTAAATTTAAAGATAAAAATAAAATATTTGATCAACAAATGTTAGATAGATAGCCTCTTAAAACAAAGGGATTCAGAGAATGGATTGACAGAAGGGTTGTGCAGAACGCCAGTGGTGCAGAAGAAAACATTAGGTTTTGAGGACTAAATGACCAAGCGACAAACCGTTAACTAAGGAATTAAGTGATGAATTACATAAAAAAAGTTATAAAGAAATTCCCTAGAAGAAAAGTTGTTGTCTTTGGAATTGGTGAGATTTTTGCAGGAGATGTTGTCGACATGCAGAAGTATTCAAAACAAAATAAACACTATAAATATCTTCTAACAATAATAGACTCTTTTTTTTTTTTTAGTAATTTCGCATTTGTAGTTCCATTAAAAAACTAAAACAGGATTAAAAGTAACAAATGCTTTAAAACAGATATTTAAAAAAAAAGAAAACCAGAGAAAATAGGGTCAGACGCCGGGACCGAGTTTAAACATCGAATATTTCAAAATTTTCTTAGAAAGAAAACATAGAATTATATTCAATTAATAATAAAGAAAAGCTGCATCGCTGAAATATTTAATAGAACTCTCAAAGAAAAGATTTCTAAGTATTTCACTGCTTTCAATACAACAAAATACTACAGAGTATTAGATTAAATAGTAAAAGAATACAATAACACTTTTCACAACACAATTAAGATGACACCTATAGAAGCATGTAAAAAAGAAAAGGAACAGGACATTTATTTAGGAGTATTTCAAGATGAATTATGTAACAAAAAGGCTCGATATAAAGTAGGTGATAAGGTTCGTATCGCTAAGTATAAAATATAACACTTTGAGAAAGGTTACATTAGTAACTGGACTTCAGCAATTTTTATTATTGACAAAGTGTTACAAACTAACCATATTACATGTAAAATCCGGGATTTACAAGGAGAAAAAATTATAGGCTCGTTCTACGAAGGTGAATTATTGAAGACAAAATTCTAAAGTTTTACTTTAAAAATGACTGATAAAATACACAATTTACTTAATACTATTCTTAATAACTTTATACCAAAAAAACAAAGTAAATAAATTTTCAGAGTTAATTTGTGAATACGTTTTTAATCTATGTTACTTTACATATATCACTAAAGAAAAGAAAGAAAAGATTTAATCAAATATATAATTCCAAAAGAACACCTCAGAAAGATTGAACAGAAAATTTCAAAAAGTTGTAGATCATGATTTAGATATATCTGAGGAAGATTCAACTCATCAGAATAAAGTCTTTAAAAAAATGTAAAGAGATCCTAAATAAAATATAGTAGGAAGATAAAAACAATACAATGTATTATGATGCTTTTGGTTTATACTTAAAGCGTTATAATACATTATATACTATGCAACAAACTAAAGAAGAATTCAATGGCAATATAGAAGAACAATTTCAGATGAAAATATCAAGTTTGAAGAAATACCTAACTTTTAGTTTATTATGTGAAGAATAAAAAAAAAAATTAGAATGTGATTTAAGTTATACAGACATTGTTAATAATTTATCGGAAATTAGAGAATTATTAGAAGAGTGATTTCTCCGTGGAGAATTTTTTTTTGAAAAAGGGTAATTGTATTTCTTATTATGACGTCATTACTAATCGGTCAATTAATTTTACGAAGTTTAGCTGTAACATTGTTTTCCCTGATTATAAAGCGTTTGACCAGAAACTATATGAACGTTTAAAGTATCTAAATAAACGCTAACGTTCTAACAACTAGCAGGTAAATAGATTGTGGGACCAAAGAGGTCATACAATCTCAAAAATAACAATCTACGTAGTTAAACAGATCAGAAAAAATTATCTGTTCCTTTATATATATACTTAATTTTTTCAATGTTTTGTTTATATCTAATATTCAAAAATATACTGCTTTATAAAAAAAAAAGCATATTTATAAGGGTGCTTTTAGATTTATCTGATAGACTGCTACCAATTTCGTTTCTAGGAGGAATAACCTTATGAACTAATTTTGTTTACCTCTATTGCCAATCCCAATTAGTGTTTTGTCTGCTACTTTTTTACCAACATTTGTTGCAACTTCTTTTATTGCTTGTGATGTAACAGCGCTAACTATAGAATCAAGTAATCCAGCTCCGTTATAATATCCATTACCACTTCCAGTATATAATTCGGATTTTGAATAATATATAATTTTAAAAGGAAAAATATATATTCATTACTATCAATAGATTATCTCATTAAGGTTATTCAATTGATTGTTATCAATAACTTTTATTATGTTATATACATTTTTAAATATTTCTTCGAATTCTTGAACAACACCTGTGTTACCAGCTTCTTTATTAGCAAATAGTAAACCTATTCTTTCAACTAGTTCATCAGAATTACAAGATAGGATAACTGATCTACTTCCCTCACCAATCGTTTGTCTTCGGAATGTTGATGGATAGTGTTTTTGTATGGTGGTTCTTTCAATAGATTAGTTTGTTTCATAATTTCCTCCCTTGTTTCTTCATTATCTGTAAGTAAAGGTTGTAATTCTTTTTTTTATATTCATCTTGTCTATATTCCTCCCAATCCTTTTAGAAAGAAATATATCTGTTAACTCAACTCTTAATTTAATGTACTCTTTAACTAATTCATCACGTTTCTTCCAATCATCTATTCTTTAAAAAGTTAAATTGAACAATTTTTTAAAGGATTCTCTTGCTTCTTTTCTACCCTTTTCTTTTATTCCTTCTTCATAAAACGTTTTTTATTCTTAGAAGCTCTAATACTTTCTTTGTATTGATTACATTTCTTTTTTTTCATCTAAAATAAGTTGGTACTCATTATGCTCAATATGACCATTTTCAATTGTTTTGGAAATAAGTGATTCAATAGTATTTAATTTAGTTTCTGCTAATGTATAAATATCTCTATGTCTCTGTTTTTTAAACTTTTAACGTTTTGTTTAGTTTAGCTAGGATTAATGACATTCCACCACCAACAGCAGATACTGCAGATAAACTTAAACTAACTGGCAATACTACTATTAGGGGTAGGGTCGAAACACCAGCAATTTCAACAGTTTCTTTGAACTTTTTAGTATTGGCAAACATAATTCATTATCAAGTATTTTTATCCCTTTTACTTTCAGTTTTTAATACACCAAAATTTATGTGCATTCATTTTCGTATATAGAATATAGATCACTTCTCACGTAAATGAAATCTAATAATTACTTCTTCACCTCTTAAATCTAATGGAATATGATTTTGATCTGTAATATGTATGTTAAAATCTTTTATGTCATTTAATGTTACTAATAAATATGTAGGATTGGTGGAAGTCTGGATAATTTTATAACCTGGAGAAACTTGAGGAAAAAAAGAATATATAACCGAGGATTGTGAACCACTTACAATTGAACCACTAATAATATTAATGTGAATGAAAACACTATTTATAGCTAAGATGCTTAAGATATGTTCTGACTCATGTACACCTGCCTTATACTCATCTTTAGTAAAACCTAAAATATTTTTTATGCTATTATTATGTGTAAATTGAACATATAGATTTTAAAGTATTTAGATTGGCAATGAATAGAAATGCGTCTTAATCATTATTCTTTTTTAACTGTCTTTCTATTTCTTTATTCAACCCGTTAAATTCATACGACCCAACAGGGATAATAAGTTCTTTTGTTTTATCCTTTATTGTGTATTGTATTACATTATTATCAGATGAAATGTTTGGGAAGCTGTAGTAACTCTCCAAATCCACGAATGCGATCTCGTATTGTCTATTCAGATTAAATTGTAATGGAAAATTAAAGCTTGTAGTAAATACATATTTATTTTTACTAACTACAATTTGATGATCTTCTGTAGGACGTGTATTCTTAATTAATTAAGTAAGTTTTTTAAGTATTTATTTTCCAATTTTATTATCAATTTTTACTTGATAAAAAAGGGTCACACATTTTTGGGGAGATAGAAATTATCCAAATTGTGTCTGTATTTACCATTCTCTAATAAGAATTATTTATTGTTAAAAAGTTATAAGGATGAAACCAACATTGTTCACACAGCCTTTTAAACTCATCATAATCCACATCCGTTGAAACATGATCTTGATAAATTTTTAATATGTTGTAGATATTTAATATCTTGTTTAAAAGGACATATAAAGTTAGAATTTTCTCTGATTGCTTGTCGATGTAATCCAAAATAATTTTGAGATAAATAAAAACAGTGAGTGTCTGAATGTCTACCACGTGTACAATAATCATTACACTTATTTTGTTTTTCTAACAGCACATCATCGAATATCATTAGATTTTTATCATTCGATTTTATATCTCATGGATCGATTATTTGATTACCATCTTCAAAGTACTCGAAATTGATTTGATGCTTGATTTATTTGTCATTCCTATTTTTTTATTATTTCATAAGGAGAAATGTCTTTTTTGTATAATATTCTCTCTATTATTAAAACTATTGAATATTACCTCCTTATCTAAATTATTATCAAACCCACATTTCATTATCTTATATTTTGTTTGAAATAAAGACTTCCTATAAACCATTAATTTATCATAATCTAATAGATCAGGGTTTAACAATAGATTTAACATTAAATTTGTTTTTCCACACCAACAATTAAACCTCTGATTGATTTCGGTAATATTGCTGAATTATATCGAGTTGATTGCTCTTCCCAATCTAGATTAGTATCCATTTTAATGGATGAAAATATCGTTATCGAAGCATTTTCGTAGGCCTGAGGCTGAGCCAGATATCCACCTAAGAATATTACTAGAATTATAGTAGTAGAGGGTGAAGGGATACTTAACACACCCTCTTAATTTTCTATCTTCGGCAATTTTTTTTGGTAATATTATTAAGTATGTATTTGACCTTGATTTAAAATGATTTTGCATGTAATGGAACCCTTAGAGAAATATCTTTGGCATTAGGTTAAAACGACTCTAAATTAACGTGTTTGTTGGGTTTTGGAATATCCTGCGCGAGCCGAAGTGGAACAAAGTGAAGCGTGGGACTGTTCGGGTATTCCAAAAGTCTATGCTACAGCTGTGTCGCAGCCTAGTCTTCGGGCAAGGCCGGCTCAGCTCTCTCCTTCTATCTCTCTCTCTCTCTCTCTCTCTCTCTCTGATTTTATCTGATAGAATCCTCCACTGTTTTCGGTCTCTGGCGAATTTATCTTACAGCATCTTCCACTGTTTTTGGTCTCTGGCGATTTTATCTTACAGCATCCTCCACTGTTTTCGGTCTCTGGTGATTTTATCTTACAGCATCTTCCACTGTTTTCGGTCTCTGGCGATTTTATCTTACAGCATCCTCCACTGTTTTCGGTCTCTGGCGATTGACCGTAGTTGGTTCAGGTCTTCCCACGTCT
This sequence comes from Doris montereyensis, assembly GCA_037039925.1. Classification (NCBI taxonomy): domain Eukaryota; kingdom Metazoa; phylum Mollusca; class Gastropoda; order Nudibranchia; family Dorididae; genus Doris; species Doris montereyensis. Next base: position 152,062 of record JAXRKP010001065.1, on the reverse strand, counting down.
TTAGTTTCATTTGCTCTGTTAGCGGGAAATTGAGTCAATGGTCTTCCTCTAATTTTGTTTCCAAATGTCATGAAGTAAGCTCTCATTGCTTTAACGGCGGGAATATCCTAATCGCTGCTTAATATTTGTCCTACAAGGCGTCAACACTTTTCTAAACCAAATAGTGTGAGCTGTTTTTCGCTTATATTCTAATAGAGTGACATATTTGAAATTGTTACCGGATAATGAATAGTGAGAAATGTTCGGAGTTGCTTTCTGTGAACTACGTCTAAGTCTTTTTTCTTCATTCTGGCTAAGGGCCAATGTGTCGCAATTGTAATTTCGTACTGATTGGACGAGATTTTTTGTATAGTTTGATATTCTGTCTCCTCCGATCCAGATGTTCATTAGTTTGATTAAAGCGATTGGGGATAGCTGTTTCCTTTGCTACATCTTCCCTATCGCTTATGAGCAAATCTACTTTCTTGGGTTCTTCTCCATGGGATGTCATTTCGTGTTAGTTTCATGAATTCCGTCTTGTCAATGTTCACATTTAGTCTATGCTTTATCAGGAGTTTTTGAATTCCACCAATGTTTATTTGTTTTATACCTACGAAGTCGAAATCGTCAGCGTACACTATTCGCACTGGTAGTGCCATTTCTAGGTCAGATTAATTAGGTGGTGGTAAAGATGTTTGGTACCTATGTCATTGCGTTCTCTTGATATATTATTATAAACAGTAGGGGACCGGTGACACCTCGCGGTGTTCTCACATTGCTATCAACAAGCTTGTGGTCTGTGGCCCTTTTGATCTTTGTCCTTCTCGGTGTTCGTGAGCAGGAGTCGTATTATTCTCAGTTCGTCTTCGTCGATGATGGTTTTTAGAATACCTAACATCATATGTCTATTAATGGTGTCAAATGCTGCTGGCATGTATGTCCCTTATTTTTATGTTTTTATCATTGGTGTTTGCTGCCAACAATTCACGTGTACGGTGCTTCTTTCGGGTCTAAAACCGCTTTGACTTTAGGAAAGATACTTTTTTCTATTTGAGGCCTAATTCCGTGGAATTTTAATGATAGATACGACTTTTTCTTGACATGCTAAAGATCTTTTGCTGGGCCTTTTGGTTTTCCAGATTTTTGATAGTGCTAAAAGTGATCCTGTATTTATATATAATTTGTTGTGTGTTTTCTAGATGTTTCATCGAATATTGGCTAATTTTTTTATGGAGGGGGTAGGTGCCGTATTTAAGATATTCTGCGGGTATCCAATCCCCACCCGTTATTGGTTAATTCTCAAAGGTTTTCAAACTTTCAAACGAAACATGGAAATATCTGCAAATCGTAATTAATGAATCGGCCGAACAAAAAAGCGGGACAAATAGTAAAGGAGAGACCAGATCGTTTGCCAGCCGCATTGATAAAAAAAGAGCTCAGAATTACAATTCAGAACTGTGAAAATAATGAAGAAAGGACCAAGCTCAAATGTCAAGAAAACAAAAAGTTGCAAGATAAAAAAGAGGTCCTGAAAAGAAGGAACGAAGAACTAGATAACAAAGCTGATGTAATAGACAAAGCGAAAAACGTACACCGCTATGTTCAAAGCAGCAAAATCTTTAAACAGACAAAAGTTTAAGAATCTAAAAGTAAAAGAGGACACCAGAAAACTAGCAGTGAACCTAAGTGTCACGTTTAATGTCGCATCCAATTATTTCAAAAATAAATTCCAAGATTTTTCAATAAACGCCTTAATGTCTTTCCAATGAGAACGGAAACCGTTCAGGAAACCAATGAAATCAGAACGAATGTATTTTGCTTATGACAGAGATTAAATCCTTTAATTTCTTTTTGTAAATGATATTCCGACAAAGAAACGAATGCCTCGATTCCCAACGTAAAGACAATTGGAAAGAAACAAAATTAATGGAGCCAAAAAGCGGTCTAACAATGTCTTTTATATTTTGCAAATGGTCCAACAGAAGAGCAAATAAAAACAGTCTGGTTGAATCTCAGTCCAAAGATAGATAATGCTATCTGGCATTGATAAGAATACAAAATCAAAGCAAGTATGATTCAGAGACGCCACACTGGTAAGGCTAAAAGTATTACAATTTTGAACCTCCTATTTGCGTAATTATCACTTAAAATAATAAGTGATTATCCCTTCACCTGTGTTCTCCCACAGGTCCTCGCTCTGCCCCCGCCCCCACGTCCCCACTCAGTGGGGAAAACAGAAGCAGATTGCAATTATGTAGTATTGTATTTTAATTGCTATTCATGACATTTCACTGCAACTGTTCCTCTTCTACTTCAGGTATAACAGTGCTCCTGGCCCTTGCTGTGTTCCTGAGTCAGATCAGCTCCATGGTGCCCCAATCATCTGAGTCTGTGCCAGCTGTCACCATCTACCTGTTCTGTTTGTTCATTGGTTCTGTCATGTCAGTGACGGCTTCCATCTGCATAGTGTGGCTGCATCACAAATACTTGGTTTGTATTCATTTTACTCCATCGGTTATGCCTGTCATTGAATCTATTATGTTCCTTAACAGCTTAATAGATCGTGACGGAATGATGATAATCCGTACTTAAGAGATCTTTTCTCTCTCTCTCTCTCTCTCTCTCTCTCTCTCTCTCTCTCTCTCTCTCTCTCTCTCTCTCTCTCTCTCTCTCTCTCTCTCTCTCTCTCTCTCTCTCTCTCTCTCTCTCTCTCTCTCTCTCTCTCTCTCTCTCTCTTCTCTCTCTCTCTCTTTCTCTCTTCTCTCTCTCTCTCTCTCTCTCTCTCTCTCTCTCTCTCTCTCTCTCTCTCTCTCTCTCTCTCTCTCTCTCTCTCTCTCTCTATCTCTCTCTCTGTCTCTCTTTCTCTCTGTCTCCCTGTGTGTCTCTCTGTGTCTCTCTCTGTGTCCTCTGTCTCTCTTTCTTTGTCTGTTTCTCTTTCTCTGTCTGTCTGTCTGTCTGTCTGTCTGTCTATCTGTCTGTCTGTCTGTCTATCTGTCTCTCTCTCTCTCTCTCTCTCTCTCTCTCTCTCTCTCTCTCTCTCTCTCTCTCTCTCTCTCTCTCTCTCTCTCTCCTCTCTCTCTCTCTCTCTCTCTCTCTCTCTCTCTCTCTCTCTCTCTCTCTCTCTCTCTCTCTCTCTCTCTCTCTCTCTCTCTCTCTCTCTCTCTTTGTGTCTCTATGCGTGTGTCTGTCTGATCTTTACAGGGGGAAAAATGAAAATGCTCGTTAAATGGAGTTCTTGTAAGTCTCCCATAAAAACATGATGTATTTGCGACATGTCCAGCATTTGCTGGCTTTTTTGTGTGATGAAGATAGACTTCAGCATGAAGTAAATTACTAAAACTAAGACATAGATAATATCAAGATCTACGAGAGGACTTTCTTATTGCGGGAGTAAGTATTATGACCCTGAAAAAGTTACAACAACAATATATAAGATCGAAACTTTGAAAGTCTAACATGGCTTTCTGGCTGAAAATTGTTAAGTTATTATTATGATTTTTATTTCCATTACAAGATTGTACTAATAGGGACTCCTTGATGACTTCCATTTTCAATTCACAGAAAGAGGAAAAGCGAGTTAAAGCCAGGTTCAACTTTCCGAATTTGGCCACACAATATATTAACAGTGAACAGGCGATTCAGCCCCTGCACGGACAAGGAGCTGTAAAGAACACATCAACACCAGACAGACCTACGGATCAAAACCGGAAAGAAAATGGCAAAACTGGACATGAGACGATGATCAAACGTATCGATACCATCTTTTTTATCACGTTTTTGTTTCTTTGGAGTTTTATCACGGCATGGTTTTTTGTTTATACCGTTACCTAATTTTGTGTTTGTTTGTATTAGTTAAAGCAAGTCACACCGTGCTTTGCGTGGTCTGTTTCTGTTTCTGTTCATTTATCTGAAAAATGCCCAATTGGCCAATCTCGCAGTTTGAAATGAATTCGTGTAGACGTTGTTTAATTCGTTCTGTGGTCTGAGCGTTTACAATGCTAGCTGCTAAAGAACTGATGTTTGGAACAGCAACTTGTCCTGTTTGGTTACCGAGCAGGACAGACGTAAGTTAGCGAGCTCTCGCCGTTTTTATGATTTCAAGTTTATTTTGTGGTTGAACGACATCAATATGCCAGTTAGCGGACTTCCGACGATGCTGGAATGCCTCATCAACATCATTTTAGAGGAATTTCACCTCTCCTTCTTCAAAGCAGCTGGAATTAAAGAGCGCACTACCCTCGTCCTTCGATTTGATGGCATGGAGATGGCCGACATGAGTGTGTCGACGGGTCATCATTCAACTCCTGCCAGCTTCAGACGGAAGTTTCTGACACATCTATCACGTCAGACAGTGAGACTGAAATTGACAAAGAAAGCTCTCGCACAAGTGAGGAAAACTCATCCATGGGAAACCAACAAGGTGGTAACAGTAATCACACACGCTTTCCTGACATGGTCAAGCAACTTCGCTGTGATAAAATAAGCGTCTAGATCTTCAAAATCACGAAAGACACAGGAAGGCATATTACACAGCCAGATCGCAACAAGGACATATTAAAGCTCGTGTTAGACACATTTCAAACGACACATGTTATTTTTGCAGAGACTGATGATCTCATTATTGAGTATTGCGTTACCAACCAAAGGATAAGAAACTTCATTGTCAAGACCAACGAGGACAACATCCCATATGCGAAAATGCGACAACGGCATATGCTTAATTGGCAAGACCAGACGATCTGGATAATGGAGGATTGCGACTATGGGGACCACGTGCACAATATTCTGACATTGCTACCCGATCTTAAAAGTTTGATCTTCATAACATTGCATCTCTAATATATAGAAAGCAAGACAGAGACGAAACAAGTTCTGGAATCCATGACTAGTATAGCCAATAATATGCATACATTTTCATGTTAACATTTTCTTAATAATGTTTTGTAGTTCTCAGATAATTATCAATTTGCCATGGTTTGATTGCTGATTCCTCACTTGGATGTTATTGCTGTTTTCCCTTTATTTGCATATTTGTGAATGTATTCATTCAAAGCTAGGTGGACTTTGATAGAGATGCACTGATGATGCTTTAAGACTTATTGTATCTATTTTCACCTTAAATACTTGAATACCTGAAATAATGCCTTCACTTTGATGTTTTGATGAAATTTCAATAAAATGTGACACAAAAAAAAAACAACAAAAAAACAAACAAACAAAAAAAAATAAATAAATGAATAAATTAAAAAAAATATAAAAATGAAAAAAAGAATACAACGTGCAATGACCAAGCGGTGGAATTTGCGGCACTGAGCGAATGTCTCATACTTTGGGAATCCTAGTAATTTGGTGACACTACTGTTGGGATCATAATCTCTAATGCCGTATCTCGCTGCATAGCGCTGTACTTTTTTCATTCGGGGTACGTACGTTTTGTGAAGGGATCCCGTACAGTAACAACGTACTCCGGTTGCGATGTTTCTACGATACGTTTTGGTGTGCCACGTTACAGGTGTTTCTTTTGATGAAACCAAGCTTTTGGTATGATTTGTGACATACATTACTTTTGATGAAACCAAGCTTTTGGTATGATTTGTGACATATATTACTTTTGATGAAACCAAGCTTTTGGTATGATTTGTGACATACATTACTTTTGATGAAACCAAGCTTTTGGTATGATTTGTGACATACATTACTTTTGATGAAACCAAGCTTTTGGTATGATTTGTGACATACATTACTTTTGATGAAACCAAGCTTTTGGTATGATTTGTGACATACATTACTTTTGATGAAACCAAGCTTTTGGTATGATTTGTGACATACATTACTTTTGATGAAACCAAGCTTTTGGTATGCCTTGTGACATACATTACTTTTGATGAAACCAAGCTTTTGGTATGATTTGTGACATACATTACTTTTGATGAAACCAAGCTTTTGGTATACATGTATTTCTTTTGCTGAAACCAAGCTTTTGGTATGCCTTGTGACATACATTACTTTTTTAATGAAACCAAGCTTTTGGTATACACGTATTTCTTTTGCTGAAACCAAGCTTTTGGTATGCCACGTTTCATGTATTTCTTTTGATGAAACCAAGCTTTTGGTATCCCACGTTTCATGTATTTGTTTTGAAGAAAGCAAGCTTTTGGTATGACACGTTTGATGTATTTCTTTTGATGAAACCAAGCTTTTGGTATGACACGTTTGATGTATTTCTTTTGATGAAACCAAGCTTTTGGTATGACACGTTACATGTATTTCTTTTGATGAAACCAAGTTTTTGGTATGTCACGTTACATGTATTTCTTTTGATGAAACCAAGCTTTTGGTATGCCACATTACATGTATTACTTTTGATGAAACCAAGCTTTTAGTATCCCACGTATACCAAGAGTTTATAGAAAGAAACCCACATTATTTTAGATACTATAATAATATATTATAAGTTATTCTTCTTAACCTAAAATATAATCTAACAAAATATCAAGTAAAAATCGAGTATACTGTGAAACATGTGATAAAGAATTATCATCTTTTAATAACTTTACCAAGCATATTAAAAGAAAGAGACGTATTGAAAATGAATTTAAAAAAGATGAATGAGGGTGTTAATAAAAAGATTTACAATCAGTATACAATGTTACAAGAATTAGAAAGTCTGGAAGTAACATTCAAAAGTATTTTGACAGCATAAAGAATAAACTATATGATACCGCAAAAAACTTTAATAACTTTAAGATAATATTAAATGTTAAGACTTGGTTCAATCACCCAATGCAATTTAACAACATTGAATTGTTTTATCTTTCCAAATATCAAATCATTTCTTCTTTAAACCACTTTGATGAATATTATGATGAAGTAATACATGAATTTAAAACATGGGTTGAAGAAAAGCAATTAGGGAAATCTGGATTAGTCTTTAATGAAATAATATTTACAGGAGTCAAGGTTGTTAAAATAAAATCAATAACTGATATGTTCAACTTCCATTTAGAAGTAAATATATAGTAAATATAAAAAATAATGATAATAAATGTTTTCTATATAGTTGTAATTGCCCTGTATTAAGAACACGCAATAAAATTATACATCCAGAAATAGTGAATCATTATCGTTCAATGAATGAATTTAATATGGATGGGATTACATTTCCTGTTGGAGGAGAAAAAAGATTATAAACGATTTGAGAATAATAACACAAATACTGCTTTTAAATATAAAATAACAAAATAGATTCAATTTGTACGTTATATACTTCAAAGAAAAAGGTGTATGAACTTAAGGTGAATTTGCTATTGTACAAAAACCATTACTGTGTGTTTACTAACCTAAATAAATTAATAAGTTTAGATCGTAAAAGAAATATTTGTGAAATCTGTTTAGTATCTGTTTAGGACTAAACATTAAGAGGAATGTGGAAAATTTACAAAAGAAAAACCTATATTACCTTAAGAAGGTGAAAACCGATTCAGCTTTTCAAACTTCCTTTATAAAAATAAGATTCCGTTCTCTGATTATTCTGATTTCGAATCAATAAACAAAGATTTAATCCCTATATTAGATGATTTATTAAGGAAGATTAACAAATTATAGTCCTATAAAAAAAAATGTTATTATAAAAAAGAGAAAATGAAGTAATTGATAAGATTGTAAAAGAACTTGAAATGGAAGAAACAGAAGCAATAAATTTAATATATTTATATAACAACAAAGCAAAAGAAATAACTGAAGAATGTTTTAACAAATTTAACTGAATTAAAAAATTAAAGAGTTGAACAAATACTTTCACAATCAATTAGATGAAATATACAAAGATGATTTTGTAGATGATGATAAAGTTGAAAGAGATCAATTAAAGGTTTTCCACAAAAACAACACAATATCATTAAAAATTCAAGAAGTTGTTTCATTTACCTTTGAATTTGTATCAAATTATCCAGATATTATTTCTAGCATGAATTATAACTTTCCACCAAGTAAAACAGCCAAGAAAGATTTTGTTGATCTAATCTTTTTAAATATTTTGATCTCATTAACAATGCATTTAAATATATGGAAAGAAAAAAGAACTCACTGTTGAAGATAAGTTAATCCGTTCAAAATCTTATAATTGTTATATGTGTAATTGTGAATTTTAATATTGACAATGATAACATAATGGAACTTTGTCATCTGACAGGTAAATATAAAGGAGCACCATGTAAATCCTGTAATGCTAAAGAAGCATATAATTGTAAACAGTTTAATATTTTCTTTCACAATGAATCAAAATATTATTTCAATTTCATAATTGAAGAATTAGTTAAAAATGAAACAGATAGATATAAAGTAAGGCGAAATATGACAATAAGTGACAACAACTCCACTAATAAAGACAGAACAAACACGTGACGTTTCGCATAACCCTTCGTCAGACAACAAACGAGAAATATCTACAATCTAGATCTAAGTACTACCTCAGGCATCACACAATGTGATGTCAGAAGAAAGACAGCAAGGAGAAAGAAAGAAAGAAAAAGACAATGATGATAAGAAACGTAGTAGATGGGATGTGAAGAATGAGCGAGACTGGAAGGTTCAGATCTAGGATGAAATATAAATATGAAAATAAGTAAGTAATAAAAGGGAGAAGGACATAGAGAGAAGGAGAGAAATAAAGAGAGAGAAAAACGGAAGAAAAAAAGGCAGGGAATAAAGAAAGGGAGAGAGAGACGTATGAGTATGGGAAACAAGAACGAAAAAACAGGATAAATATAAGACTAGATCTATATCTCACTGGGTCTAGAAAGAAGAAATGATAGTGAATGAATGAAAGGAAGTATCAATCAAGGCAAAAATTTACACTGAAGGTGGAAATGTATATACATTACAAATGTATCGATGCAATAAGGGAAGAGAGTAAACAACTCATCTGAAATTTCAAAAAATGCCAGTTAGCACTAGTTGATGCTTTTCAAGTTATTCCTTTTACTACAGACGTTATTTCATATTTTTCATCTACTTCTACTTCCTTAATCTTTTTATAATTATTTTCCGATCTTTCAGGTTTAATATTTTTAAGTCTATCCAAGAAATTATTGGTTTCCATTTATATAGAATTTGTTTTGATTATATTTTTTTACACAAATGTATTTTATGAATCTTCTTAAACAAACGAAAAACAATTCAATTATGTAAAATACAAACTTTCAATTCCATACGGATATGTAGTTATTTTATCATTTTAAATATATCTCTTATTATCTACAGGAGATAAGCCAACTTTATGAAAACTATTTATATACATTTTATGTTTATGTTTGTCCATTGTATAAATTGTTTCATAAACAATTTCATCTTTTAACAAACAATCTTTATAACTATTTAATTTATTGAGACCCTTTGCTTTACATTTAAAATATTCTTCATTTTCATTGTTTAATAATTTATAGCAATACATCTTACTTCTCAATGCAATGAATCCTGTAATGATTTTTCCACCTAATTCCTCTTTGAATTTACCAATGACTTTGTTGTTTTGTGATGAAAATAATGGATTATCTCTTTTCATATTAGAATTATCTAAATGACTTTTAATTTGTTTTATACCATCGTATAAATCATCTGTATAAATATTAAGAACAAATGCATCTGTGTCTTGATAAATATTTTCATTATCTGGGAAGTACTTTTCTTTTATGTTATAATAAAATTCATACATTAATGATTTGGAATAATCTAATATACACATTCCCAAGTAAATTGGTTTATTACATTTAACTGATAATTTGTTCATAACTATTCCTTTGAAATTAGCATTGAAATCACTAACATCTTTGAAATTGTTTTTAGATGCATATTTCCTGATTTTATCTCCATCTCTAGTTAAATGTATTTCAAATCTTTCTATGATATTTTCTTACATTTTTTTTATAAAAGGAATTATTCAACAATTTTCAAAAATTCTTTTCAAAATCATTTGTTGCTTTAGGACGCATTTCAGTATTAAAATCAATGTAGGCTTTTAACCATGGTTTTTGATTAAAAGATATCACTTTATGAATCTTTGACACTTCCATTCCTAAGGACAAATAATACTTTAATATTTTATGGTGTACAACATAATCCTTTTTATCATTTAAATCAAGAATAGTTTTTTTCTGACATACTTAGTTTTTCTTTGTTTAACTCAAAGTACTTTTAAAATACTACTCTGATATCTCATCTTCTTTAACATTTCTTTTTTCTGGTGCTAATGGATATTTTCTTGTTTTAAACTTGGTTAAATCATTTAAATTAAAATCAACACAGACTATCATTCCTACATCATCATTACACTGATTTAAATATTGTTCTATTGCAAAAGAAGTGTTTATATTTTGACTAACTTCTAAATATTGTAGATTGTTATATGAAAGGGGTTGGCCCATACCGTGTCCATGCAAATTATTTACACCCATATACCAAATATAGTTTTGTTTTAAGAACTATTGCATGTTTTTCTTTATTTCTAAATTTATTCAAAAGGTAATCATATTCTTTGTGATCAATTTTTATAAACATCTTTTGTGTATTTGTTGTTTGCTTTTAACCCATCTAGATCCTAACACACCAGAGAAGCCCCCTCTTATCCATCTTTGAATTGTATTTATCATATCATAGTCAGTTAGTAGTTCCAATTTTATTGGTTTCCTCAATTTTAATTGACCTTTAACTTCTTTTCTTGAGGATAAACAATACATTGAAAATATGTATCATTAGATTTAAGAAATCTTTCTAACTTAAGTCTTGAGTGTAATTGACCGCATGTTTCAAATCTTTTACCTTGAAATTTTAATCCACATTCCCATGTTAATCCCGGAGCAGAGCAGCAATATATTGAATCGAATTCATGTTGATCTAAACAAGGTTTCTAAAATTCTCAAACACATCTGTTAACATTAATACAACCATTAACTGATACAATAAATGATAATCTTCTAAATTATTGCAATACTTGTGAAATGTTTTGTGTGCATGTTCATATTCTTTATGACTAATATTACATTGATTTAAAGTAGAATAAAATAATTATTGTGATGGTAATTTTGTTTCCTCAACTTATCGAATGATTAGAAGTATATTATTATTATTATTATTATTATTATTATTATTATTATTATTATTATTATTATTATTATTATTATTATTATTATTATTATTATTATTATTATTATTCTTATTCTTCTTCTTCTTCTTCTTCTTCTTCTTCTTCTTCTTCTTATTATTATTAATACTATTATTATTATTGTTGTTGTTGTTGTTGTTGGTGTTGTTGTTGTTGTTGTTTTGTTGTTGTTGTTGTTGTCGTCATCATCATCATCATCATCATCATCATCATTATCATCATCATCATCATCATTATCATCATCAGTGTTATTATTATTATTATTATTATTATTATTATTATTATTATTATTATTAATAATATTATTTTTCACAAATAAAACTGCATTAAAACTAAATAATAAAAGAACAAAAGTTAGGGATGTCGGGTTTTTTGAACACAAAGTTAAGACTTGTATGAGATAACCATGCGTAAATGGCACTTTCCATTCTCGCCTCTGTCTGGTGGAAAGTTTGCATGTTCTGTCTGTCTGTCTGTCTGTCTGTCTGTCTGTCTGTCTTGTGTTCTTCATTGCAGCCCACAACGACTTTTGATTTCCTTTGGTAGATTTCTGAAGTTTTTGTTCAAACTCTGTCCATTGCTCCCTGTAACTCTCCTCACCTCCTCTTCGGCGATTGGTTTTCTAATCACGTAATCTATCCTATCCTTGGCCTCTTCGCCTGCAATTATTTCTTCCAGGCTTCCTTTCTTTCTTTGATGTTAGTTTTGACATTCTCATTCCACCATGCCGTTCTATTCCTACCTCCTGTAATTTGTTTCCTACCACAGACCTTGCCAGTACATCTAAAGAGTGTTCTCCATACAGTTGTAACTTTTCTTCCATCGTTTTATCATTCGGATCAATCTGCCTTTAATCGGTAAATGTCTATATCCCAGATACAGTGTATCCGCCAAAATACACGGTCCACGGGGGACAAAAAAAGTGCATTTTGGCGGAGTCAAAGGCCACGACCCATTACTATGCATTTACATTGCCATTCATGTTTGGAAATACATGTAAATTTTCTTTTTCTTTGCTATTTATTTGCTATTGATTGGGATTTGTTTGTCGTTTGTTGGTTTGAGAACAAGATCCAATGGACCTCCTCATGGATCTGTTACATTCTTCTCTCACTCAAGACTCAAGACTATAACAATGGGTGGCAGGTTGAAAACATTCAGCAACAATGTTTTTTTGTTGTTGGTGGTATTTGTTAGACAGTGTACGATCTCCGTGGGTGAATATGACACAAGACCTTCCTCACGAACGCACTGTCTGTCTGGCATACCTATCGAGTCGGGGAGGGAAGTGGCGGGGAAGAGTTACCAGAGCTGAGAAACAGCCATAATTGCCGTGTGTATGTGTATACATGGTTAACATCGATTGAGATCACACACACGAACGCACGCACACGCACACACACACATTCACACACACACACACACACAGACACACACACACACACAAATACACGTATGTGAAAGATTTTGTAACTGGAACGATTCAATGAGTGCCAAGAAGAGGTCATCAAGTTATCTTTCAAACTCTCACATGAATTGACTCTTTATATGCAACAAATTGAAGACAGACTTACGAAAACCTGTTGCATTTTGACGAAGCGCTGTAACGTAATGACCGAGATGTGTGTGTGTGTGTGTGTGTGTCTGGGTGTGTGTGTGTGTGTGTGTGTGTTAGGGGTCTTTAAGGTATAGGCTGAAGACTGGAGTCGGAGAAGGTAAGGATTGAGTTCTCTCTTTATCTGAACATCGTCTTTCAATCTGGAAACGAATATCGATTTGGGTTTTGGAATATTGAACGTTATGGTGATAAATGGAAAACAGTCAAATATTAGCTGAAGAATTGGAACAACTCAAAATAGATAGCTTGGCTACAAAGAAACAAAGAAAAAAGAACAAGAAATAGAAAATGTTTGACCAAATAATACTTAATCTTCTCAGGAATAGATATAACGAACAGTGTTGGGCCGGACACTAGGTAGACATTAAACCGAAAGGATGCTAAATTAAATGATTGCTGGAAGTTTCTAACCCTGCGGCTATTACAGGTAGACATTAAACCCAAAGGATGATGAATTAAATGATTGCTGGCTTATAGACCAGACAGGGACGCCACTAAGTAATTGTTTTCTCTGAGCACAATTTACGAATGCAATCGCTACAGAGGGTCTCGCATCCAAAGAGGAACTGATGGTTTTGGGAGATTTAAACGTCAGAGTAGGCAGCATTGTGAAAACATCGGGCGGAGTAATGGGTAAAGAAGGGAGATAACAACATCCCCAAATGGAGAGAGACTAATAGACTTTTGCTTAAAGAATAACATAAACATGAATGTTGGTATCTGGAAACTCAAACCAAGGCAAGGAGAAGTTAGAACAAGTTCAAAAGCTACAACTATCTAGGGATAATGATTAACTCACAGAAAAACCTAAGAGAAGAAATCAGCCAGAGAATCCAGAAGGTAATGACAATACATAGGGGAATATAAGTGAGTCAACAAAAAACCAAAATGGCAGTATACAACACAGTTTATTGTCTTACTCTCTTTTAATTTATGGTGGTGAAACATGGACCTTAGGCAGTAGGAAAAACAATATAGTACAAGAGGCTGTAAATGAAATATGTCAGAAAAGTAGCAGGGAGAACTAAAAAAGATAAAGAAATCAAAGTAAGGCACATAGTATAAAATCTAAGATAGAAATATACCAACTGAGATGATTTAGGCATGTAAACAAAATGAGCGATAATAGGAGAGCTAAATCAGTATACATACTTGGGAAGCGTTGTTGAGAAGCAAGGGGGGCACCGATATGGGTGTCACAGCCAGAATAGGCAAGTCCCGAGCAGCATTTATCATGCTCAAGAACATCTGGGCCTCCCGAGAGATACCTATGGAACAAAAATAATATCTTCAATTTAAATGTGCCGGACAGTAGACAGGTAGGCATCTGTACGGGAATTAGGTAGTATCGTTCTTCACGAGTATACTGCCCTTGCAGGCAGGTCTTGGCTGACCAAAGGCTAAGGGAGTTGACCCTGGCAGAAAACAACCTGCTGTCTTGCACAGGCTGGCCTTGGTCGGCCAAAGGCTAAGTCAGTTAACCCTGACAGAAAATAACAAGGCCCGATAGGGGGCCTTAAGGTGGCAGTCCCACCATCTACCTAAGAAACAGTGGGCTAATCACCTGCTTATCAAAAATAAGCTGATTCAAAGAAGTACATATGATGATACCCCCGGCTTAATCTTACAAAGACGAACATGGAAACGAACATGGACTGTGATTTTTGGAACATGGAATATCAGGGCAATAAATGGAAAAGAGTTAGGATTAGCTGAAATTTAACTAAAAGAAAGAGAAATTAAATTATTCATAGCTTATGGACCAAACGAACAAACAAATAAAGAAGAAAAAGATATATTTGAAAACAAGTTACAATAGCTGCAGCGAATCTCAAACCCAAACTGTAACTAATGGTTTAAGGTGACTTAAACGCGAGAGTAGACAACAATATAGAAACGTCAGGAGGAGTAATAGGGAAAGAAGGAGAGACAACAACTTCTCCCAATGGAGAGAGACTAATAGATTTTTGCTTAAAGAAGAACATGGAAATAGCAAACACTTTTTTTCCTCATAAAATCATCTACAAATATACAAGACTAAATGAAGACAGATGCAAAACGTCAATCATAGACTATGTAATAGTTAGCAACTCCCCTTTTTACAGTACGATGGATGCAAGAGTAAAGAGAAGAGCTGACGTATTTAGTGACCAGCACCTAGTGATTGCTCAAATGAGATTACTGACTGAACAGAACCAACAGAAAAGAAAAGAGAAAAAATCTACATCACTCAAAACAGATATACTAATCTAGGATAAAATGATTTATCAGTGAAAGGCAAATGGATCTGAATGATAGCCCAATAGAAGAAAAGTAGCAATTTGTAACTAAACATTCCTCAGTTGTACTGAAGAGGTATGATGTAGGAAACAAATTAAAGGAGATAGGAAAAAAACAGCATGATGGAATGAGAATGTCAAGACTAAGATAAAAAAAGAAGGATGCCTGGAAGAAATACTTGCAAACAAAGAGGCCAGAGGATTGGATAGATTACGTGAGTAAAAGAGCTATCGCCAAAGAGGAAGTGAGGAAAGCAAAATAGGAACAAGGGGGAAGAGTTCGGACAAAGACTTAAAAAAAGCTACTATCAAATAAATCAAAAGCTGTTCTTATGAGCAATGAACAACACGAGAGAGACCAAAGCATGCCCAATACGACAAATTAAGAACGCTGAAGGAGAAGTAATGAAAGAAGATAGCAAAATCAAGGAAACATGGAGAAAATATTTGCAACAGTTACACGATCTCTCCAGAACATATAAAACAAGGAGTACAGATCAATTAGTAAGAGGGACTAGTAATCCAGCTGAGACAGCTGAAGTTGTAGATATTTATATAGAAGAAATCCAAACAGCTATAAGAAAAGTGAAATTAGAAAAGGCCCCACAAGCAGATCAAGTCTATCCAGAAATGGTTAAAAGCCAAGGGAGAGAAGCAGACAAACTACTACATGCAATATGCCAACAAGCATAGAAGTCCAAACATGTGCTAGACAATTGGAAAAAGGGAACGGTAGTACCAATACACAAGAAAGGATCAACTATGGAATGCTCAAACTATAGAGGGATATCACTACTTAGCGTACCAAGAACAGTATATGACAGGATACTGGGGCGAGACTAAGGAAAAGAGTAGAGGATTAGATTGAAGAGCATCAGAATGGATTTAGACTAGGTAATCTAAAGAAGTGTACAAGACCACATATTTACAATCAGACAAATAATAGAAAATTCCTTGGGAGAAACATTGACTTGCACCTGTGTTTTATTGACTTAGAAAAGGCATTTGACACTGTGAGGAAGAACGAACTATAGCATTTTGTTGTAGAGACCGTTAGCTCGACTGGGAGCTCCGTTCACGCCCTGCATTTATTTATAATTTTTAAGCATTTCTCTAACGTGGATTTTTATAAAATTTATATCATTTTCTTCGTCTTTGTGCTGTGTTTCTGATGGTGTCATTTTCTGTGGACTTTTCATTTGAATTTTGTGGGACTTTGATCAATTTTTATCATCAAATGTTTTAAATTGATACATTTACACCAGTGTTGTCTTCTGTGAACTCTTATCATCATTTCAATTGGCAATTGCGTTTTAAAATTGTACTATTTACGCTATGTGTGATTTTTAGGATCTCTTCATCACTGACGGTAATGTCTATCATAAATAGTACAGACATAAATAAATATGGTACGTGTAAACTACTTGCACTGACGCACAATAAAGTTTTGACAGCTCCCTTAGTTGCTAACACACTGAAAGTATGCAACATATACAAACACACTCATAAACGAGCACGCAGGGGAACGAAAGGTCGGAGGAAAAACAAAAACAGAGGGAACCCTTCAAACCTTCTCGCCATTAAAACAACCCAAGCGAGCAACGAAGACTAACTTGATTCATCACAGTATAAAAATAGTTTACAACTCAACGTCACTCTATTGAATGCCAGGTCTGTAGGGAATAAAGCTATTGTTCTCCCGACTACATCATGGAACAAAACCTAGATATTTTCATAATAACTGAGAGTTGGCTTTTCAATACAGGTGATGAGGTCATCCTTGCCCACCTCATACCCGTTGGCTATACTTTCAAATGACAAAACAGACCATCGTCCAACAGAGGAGGTGGACTTGCAGTTATTTATAAAGAAAGCCTTGGAATTAATAAAGTTGATAATCAACATAAAATCACTTTTAAACATCTTGAAATCATACTCAATCACAATAGTCAACTGTTTCGAATCATGGTTGTCTATAGACCTGACCAAAGAAATAAGAAAATTTGCATAAATGATTTATAGATGAATCTGAGGTCTTCATTTTTGAAAAAAACTTTGCAGTCAGCAAAATTAGTATTTACTGGAGATTTCAACCTTCACATTGATGACCATGACAACGACGATGTTAAAAAAAATATTAATTCGGCTTGACAGTTTAAAATTTAGTTCAACACGTTGATGAAAGTACACACATAGCTAGGCATATCCTTGATTTAGTAATTACATACAAAAATGATGACCCGTCGATCCCTGGTAGTTTCCAACCCACATTTCTCTGATCACCATTGTGTATCTTTCACTTTGGCATTACCTAAAGCTATGCCAACAAAGAAGACCATTAAATATAGAAAAACGAAAAATATCAACTTGAATGACCTAAAATCGTCAATTTCAGAAGCTAATATCAACGAGAAGATCAAACCCATTGAAAGTGTTGACGACCAAGTGAAAGTTTTCAATTACGAAATTAGTAAAATCATTGATTCGTTTGCCCTCACTAAAAGTGGCACCATTACCATAAGACCCAACTGCCGATGGTACACTGACGACATTCGAAATAGTAAGCAAGAACTGGGGCGTGCGGAACGAAAATTGTCGAAATCAAAATCAGACAGTAACAAAAATCATTACAAAGCCATCCGTAATAAAATGAACAAAATGCTGACTGACGCCAAACGAAGACACATTAAGAACTCTATATATCAGAATAAGGGCAATACCAAACGAATGTTGTAGGAACTCCATATCTCTTGAATCGTTTAGGAAGTCTCTTAAAACCCACCTTTTTAAGAGGGCACATAATGCTTAGCGTCGTTTTAAGCCTTTAATGATCGTTGTTTTTGTCAGGATAACTTATATTTATAATGAATCTTTTGATTATGTCTATGCGCATTATATATCTCGTGTCGCTTATTAGAATGCTCTATTCATTGAATATTTCACTAATTCATTGTATCTATCTTTTTAGCTTAATGTATTATTTACAATGTATCTTTTAGGTTTCGTGATCATGTTGTACTCTTTGTATATTTTAAGATTGTTGTATCATTTGAATCTTTTGAGTGGACTCTTAAACCCTTCTATTTTAGGATAATCCTATGATACATTTTGACTCTTTTAAATATCATGTTCTATGACCATTATATTTTATTTATGTTGTATTGTATGCTATTGTGAGGCGCTTTGAGCTCTTTTGAGAAAAGGCGCCTTAGAAGTATATATATATATATTTATATAAATATTATTATTATTATTATTATTATTATTATTATTATTATTATTATTATTATTATTATTATTATTATTATTATTATTATTATTATTATTATGATTCCTTAAAAGATCACAAAACTTAATGGAAGCCATTAAAAGATTTTATAATAAACCAACATGTGCAGTGAGAGTAGGTGGAAACATATCTGCAGAATTTGATGTAGCTATAGGAGTAAGACAGGGTTGTGTCCTTAGTTCTCTTTTGTTTATCACATTTATGGATTCAGTGGCAAAGACATCCTCAAAAAAGGAAGAAAATGAATGTAGGCATGTGGAAACTTAAACCAGTAAATATATCAATGCTTTCATTTGCTGATGATTTAGTTCTGTTCGAAAAATCAGAAATTGACCTTCGGTCGAATATCAATATGATGAATTATGAATTAAATAAAAGAGCAATGAGAGTAAATGCAAAGAAAACCAAAACAATGCTAGTAACTAGGGAAGCTAAAACACAACATCTTAAATCGGGTAGGGAGAATTTAGAACAAGTTCACAGCTACAATTACCTAGAAGTAATGATTAACTCAGAGGGAAAAACTAAGAGAAGAAATCAGCCAGAGAATCAAAAGGCAATAACATTATATAACCATCTAGGAAAGGCATTTGTAGGTAAACAAAAATTGTCAACAAAAACCAAAATGGCAGTATACAATACAGTTTATTGTCCTACTCTCCTCTATGGCAGCCAAACCTGGACCTGAGAGAGTAGGGAATGCAGTAGGGTACCAGCAGCTGAAGTGAAATATCTAAGAAGAGACAAAATCAGAAACACAACAATAAGAGATAAAACCAAAGCAGATGGCATAAAAACTAAGATAGAAATAAATCAACTGAGATGGTTCGGGCATGTAAACAGAAGGAATGACAAAAGAATACCTAAATCCCTATAAAGTGCTAAAATCCAAAGTAAATGACCAAAACGCAGACTTCGGAGAAAGTAGGAAGAAGATATAAAAGAGGCATTAAAGTAAATAAATTTAACTTTCACAGAAGGAAACAGAAAATGTCAGGACAGGGCAGTCTAGCAAAAGATCATTTCAGGCATCTAAACCCATACACCGGAAGGTAGAATGGGAATTGATAAAAATAATGAAAAAAAAAAAAAAGAAGGAAAATAGCAAACACCATTTTTCCCCACATACAGCTATTCTCAACTATACCAGAGTAAATGAAACAAACAAAATGTGTGTGTGTGTGTGTGTGTGTGTGTGTGTGTGTGTGTGTGTGTTTGGGAAAAGGGAGGGGAAGGTGAGGTTCTGTTATGAACTGCATAATAGCTGCAGTTCCCTGTTCCCCAGGAAAATGGATGCAAGCATAGACAAAGAAGCTGAAGTACTTCGTGACCTAGTGATTGCGTTAGCTGCTATTGGAAAATGCAACCACAGGCATGACACAACATGTTGTAATCAGGTATCAGACTTTCCCTTACTAGTTTTGTGTTGTTTTTAATGTACTTGTATCCGTCATGTGGTCGCGTATCGTGGCGCTACTCCTGCTGCCATCCACATCTTTTAACTGAATCGATTGACTTGATGACGATGATCGGGGACATGGCTTGTTGATTTACACCATCGGTAAACATTATTATTGTAAAGTTTTATCGCGAGTATCCACGAAATATATTAAATAGTTTGTCGTCAATAAACTTAGTTCTCTCAACACCGTCGCAAAGGAGTACTCGGCCACGGATGTGGAAATATTTCGTTTCGTTGGCTCTCTGCCAATTCGTCGATTTGCTTTTGGATCAATTTCATTGTGAATTACCTGACGCACGGAATATTCAGATATATATATATATATATATATATATATATATATATATATATATATATATATGCGCAATAAGTTCTCTCGCAATCGTGTTTGTGAATCTTTGTGTTGGTCGTCAATCTTCCTGAGATAATATGGCATCTTCGACATAACGATTATTTACCTTGACGTCATTTCTGGCAAAGTTTCTCCTCCCGCTGCGTGTCTTTCGAGCTAACGTGCAAGCATCACTTATTTTCTTTATGATCCCATTTTGGAAAGTCCTTTTCTTTGAGAGGCAGTTTTTTTTACAACGTGGGTACATTTCAGAGCAGTTCAATATCAACGCTGTAAGCCCCAGTACCATTGCTGCTCTAGATCCAATTTGAAACTAAAGCATCTTGTGGAAAAAATGTTTAAAATTATTAATTAGAAAGTTAAAAAGGCGAAATATGGCAATAAGTGACAACTTCACTAATAAAGACAGAACAGACACGTGACGTTTCGGGTATAATCCTTCGTCAGACAACAAACGAGAAATAGACAGGTTTTCAACTATTATTTTTCGTTTGTTGTCTGACGAAGGGTTATGCCCGAAACATCACGTGTTTGTTCTGTCTTTATTAGTGGAGTTGTCACTTATTGTCATGTTTCGCCTTGACATAGACTAAAATTTGATTAATGAGAAACTCTTGTCTCAATAAGATTGAAACGTAATTTGGCTTGACACTTCATTCAAAGTAAGCAGATGACTTTATTAATCCAAGGCTTTTCGGAGACGTTAAAGGTAAGTGGCGTCATTACAAGAAATTTCCGTAAGCGTGCTTTATATAATTCCCACGAAAGAAAGTGTTTGAATAAGTTACCATTAACAAAAGAAGTAAGAGTTAGAGAAGGGAAAATTCGCATTCTCTCTTGTCATCGCACTGTACTCTCATGTCGGTAAACATTATTATATTATAGTTTGAGGTAAATAGTAGAAAAGACATTCGGGGCTATTGCGACCTCGTAAATCACTTGCGAGAAAGTTGGTTACTGTCTCCCCCTGGACATGAGTGCAATTCATTAAAACTCAGGCTTGTGCACTCAAGCTCACACTAAGTTCTTCCTAAGTACGTCTATACTGCTTGTCTTATACCCTTGAATTCTCAACAAAGCTGAATAAACATGGCTGGACGCAAGAGGAAGTTGAATGGCGAGGTTGAGAACATTTGGGACCATGGTTTCTGGTGGTCATAACGGAGGATAAAGCTCGACCAAGGGCATATCTCAGTGTTTTCAAGATAGAGTTCGAGTATTGAGATCAAGTGGCGTGACGCGTGAGCCCAAAAGCGTTAGTAGACTTCGTTCTGGTGGCCTTTTGATTAAAGTCGCATCGAACAATGAGCTCTCAAAGCTGCCCTGCACGGAGCATTTTGGTGATATCCATGTGGACGCTGATCCTCACCTGAGCTTCAATAATTTTAAGAGCGTCGTCAAATCCTGTGACCTAGATGGGTGCACCGAGGGGAACTGGTGAATGAGCTGGGTGGGGTCACCCATGCAAGAAAAATCATCGTCCGCAAGTGGATAAGGAGATCATGCGTGGGCCTTGACCTTCGATGTAATCAAACCACCAAGAGTCCTATCATCGAGTATTTCGTTTTGAGTGTCAGACCTTTTGTCCCAAACTTAATTAGGCGCTTTAACTGTCATCAGTTCGGCCATGGAATAACGAAGTGTCGCCGAGAGGCCGCTTGCCCCTGCTGTTGTAAACTATTCTTCTTAAGCTGGCTCGGCAACGAGGCTGAATTGGTTTTGAAAGTCGCGGCGTCTTGTCCCAAACAGCAGCAGCGTACGTTTTCCCCTGCACAGAGGTAGCTAGAATCAGAATAAGAACCGCTCTAGCCTGGGAAAACACTCAACCGTGCTGCGCCTTATGCTGGAGGATAGCCTTTTTCCTCCTGCAATCCTCCTACCATCTCGGACAGCCCTTGGATGAGGCAGAGTGTCCATAATAAAGG
>JAXRKP010001065.1:107500-125000 GCA_037039925.1 Doris montereyensis | reverse complement strand
CTTATCTCATTAAAATAAAACAGACTACGGAACTGATTGCGAACTGACATGGGTCAAAGCCAAAAACCATGACAACAAAGACTTACTAATTGGATCCTTCTACATACCACACCAAAATGCCAGTGACATCTATGCATTGAACAAATTCCTACACAATGTTAACACCAACAGTCTATCCCATAAGCAAATAATAGTAGTGAGGGTGGGGTGAATTGTCAGACATAGATTGAGATAACTGCGTACTATCTTCAGAATGCAATTATCGTCAAATCCAACAAATCATTAATCGAAATGACTATCGAAACCGGGCCGACACAGATCCACATTGAACCAACACGGAATGATAATTTACTTGATCTGGTCTTTCTTTCAAATGCTTCCTTAGCCAAGTCCTGATTATAAATTCCAGGCATATCGGATCATGACGCTGTTGTCACTAACATCAAGACGCAACATATCTACTTAAAACAAGCGCCCAAGATATGCTTCCAATATAGAAAGGGCTGATTGGACCTCATTGAAACATGATATTACCAGGATATCAACGATAATAATGAAGACATATACAGAAAACGCTAGGACTGAAGAACTCTGGAACTACTTCCATACCCAAATCACAAGAGGTATTGAAAGCTAGATTCCATATAAGAAAAGGAAAATTGTTACTTCTCTTCCCTGGCTAAACAACCGAATACGACGACTTTTACAGCCTGAAGCCAAATTATACAGGCAAGCAAAGGTCAGCAAAAACTGGACGGCCTTACAAGACTTTCAACGACACACCAAACAAGAGATGGGAAAAGGGGAATATAAATTCACAAATAACATCACCCTCAAGGGACTTCAAAGAAAAAACACAAAACCGCTTTGGAGAATGTTAAAAGTAAAAAGTGTCATGATGTTGGAGCCTCTCCACTTATGGACAAGGATGACACTCCTGCAGCGAGAATCAAGCCAAAGCCCGGATACTTCTTGACCAGTTCAAATCAGTATTCAGATCGGATGATCAAGAGAAAACGCTGCCACCAGTCAAAATTGAAAGTGAAATGACCATTTCGAACATCAAAATCAGTAAAGTAAATGGGAGTAGCAAAACTATTGGCAACAAAAGCCAAAGGCCTTGACAACATCCCAAACCAGGTCCTTAAAGAATGCGCGAAAAAATCGCTCCCGCACTTGACCTTATATTTCAAAGCTCCATAGACACTGGGCTACTACCAGAGGTTTGGTTAAAAGCAAATATATCTGTATTTTCAAAAAGGGAAACAAACATCAAGCAGAAAACTACAGACCCATTTCTCCCACGTCTGTCATATTAAAAATACTTGAGCATATTGTATACAAAAACTTCATAGAACACCTTGAGAGAAGCAACATCATAACAAGCCTTAATCGCGGATTCAGGTTTGGATACTCATGTGAAACACAACTACTTATCACAACAAATGATTTATTCCAAGCACAGAATGCAGGCACTCAAGTTGACATGGGAATACTTAACTTTTCCAAGGCTTTTGATACAGTCCCCCACAATAAACTCCTGTACAAATTGCACAAATATGGCCTCCGAGGACCCCTACAAACATGGCTGACAAATTTCCTAACAAAACAAAAAATGAGAGTAGTACTGGAAAGAACATCATCAGAAGAGGCCCTTGTACCATCAGGTGTCCCACAAGGCACAGTCATAGGCCCTCTCCTGTTCATGTGTTATATAAACAATCTACCTGAAAGAGTAACATCCCAGGTGCGATTATTTGCGGATGACTGTCTAATCTACCGTAGTATCCAGTCAAGTCAAGATCATATTATATTTCAAGAAGATTTAAACTCTAGAAAATGGGCTACTGGGGTATGCTCAATGCCAAAACAATGCCACATTGTAAGCATAAAGACGAAACCTAATCACAAATACTAGCTAAGCAACACAATATTAGAAGGTCAAGAAAAGTCCCTATCTTGGAATAATAATATTCGAGGATCTAAAATTGCGAAACCACATCACAAAGATCATGTAAAAAGCAAGCTCTACCATTGGCTTCCTTCGAAGAAACCTGAGACATTGTCCCATAGACTGTAGGCGAAATGCATATATGTCCCTCGTGAGATCGACGTTGGAATATGGGGCCACAGTGTGGAATCTATACTTTGAAGAGGACATCAAAAGGCTAGAGTGAATCCAGCGACAGGGAGTTCGTTTCATCACCGAAGATTACAGCTCTAGAATACCAGGCTGCATTACACAAATGCTCCAGCATTAAGGTCTCCTTGACTCAAAGATCGAAGAAAACAGCTCAGATTAGCCTTCATGATAAAAATTGTCAAAGGAATGACTTCATTAATTCCCCCAGTGAAATTCTTTATCCCAAAAACGTCCCAAGCGCATCATCAAACCACGAAAATTTGAATACCACATAACCAATAACATAATTGAACTGTACGTCACAAACACAAATTGCTACACAATACCACCATCAAATACAAACAGCTACATTTTTATAAACTCTTTCTTCATCCGTACCGTCATTGACTGGAATCACCTCGATAAACATACCATCAACTCAACATTGATCGAAATTTTCAGAGAAAGACTGTCACGTCTATAAACTGTCCGTCGTAATTACGTCAATAACTGGTTTCTACAACGTATTATTCAGATTCACATTTAGAGACCAGAAAATCGACATTCTGGTCCCAAACAAAATACATTGCATCCTGGGCGGCTATTAACACTTTGTATTGGGTAAATAGCTCCTCCGAAGTGAAAAATACGGTCAACTGCTGAGTGCTGAAATGTGTTTCCTGTGTCAGAATTAGACTGCACCTTCCTTTCATATCAATCAAGAAATGCACGCTCAAAGTTAGAAATACGATTAAACAGAAGGAAACATACATAAACAAACAATAAGAATCCAATAATAAACAAACTAATCCTTCATTAAGATATAACATAGAGTTGTATCTAAGCAGTGAACAGAAATGAGTTCAAACACTGGATCGAATGATGATATTTCCGAATCAGACACCAAGATCAAGAAGAGGAAAATAGACCAAGATCAAAATGGATCAGACTCGAGTACCTCTTTTACGCCAGTCCGTTTTCTCAAATTTCAAAGTACACAAAGTTTTACGTGAAGACTCGAACTTAAAATTTGTTTCACTTCAAGGATTCTTCCTAAAGAGGATTCCAACAATGATAATAGCATTTCCGATGAGCCATCCATCGGGAAGGATCCACCTCATGTTGTTTTGTTGGAACGAAAAGCATTTGATGCGACTCTCCTTCCAAGTTCTCTATCACGCACATGCACCTCTATAATTTTAAACAATGACATTTACAGTACCTACGATGTCTACTCAAGTAACACTGATGCGGGTATGGTGTTACATTTTATTTTTTTATATTTTGTTATTCCCAACCCTGATGTGAAGGCTACTTTTTGTCTTTTTAAATTAATTCCCAACCATTTATATTAATATTGCGGAAGGCGCCAGTTTTAGCCGACAGGTTCCTGTTATTTTGTGTTAATGTTAGGTAGGCCTATTGGGTCATTTAGCCAAGCTCCCAATATTAGATTTTAAAACTACTTTTTTTTTATCGATTTGAATGTTTTAAAATGGGTGTTTTGCACTTCAACATCTAGATCTAATTTAGTAATTACATTTTATGGTTTGGCCTATGAAGCTGATGTTTTCCACATCTTTCGGGTTAACGTTAAATCTAACAGGTGACAAGAAGAATGTGCATTTTGGCGAAGGTTCATTTTGACAGAGTCAAAAGCTATAAGTTGTGTAACCCGTTACTTACATCGTCATTCTTGTTTGGATGTACTTTTGTTTTGTCAGTTATTTTTTATTGTTTGGGTTTTGTTCTTTGTTTTGTTGACTCAAGGTTAAGAACCAACAAATGGTTTGACTAACCTCTTCTCATAGATCTATTACAGTCTTTTCTCACTCAAGACTACATCAAGGGTAGGATGATGAAGACATTTGGCAACTAGGAACCTAAGGATAGTTTTTATTGGTTGACACGCGTGTTATACGGAGTATAGTCTCCATTGGTAAAGGAAGTCACACACGACCTTTCTCAGATTTTCTCACCGCAATCAAAGAGAGAGAGCTGATGGGACTGTTTATCTGGCAGACCTTGAGTAACGCTACTCAACGACCGAGTTGGTGAGTGAAGAGACGGGTATGGGTGACTGCAACCGAGACAGTCAAGACTAGTTGTGTTGTCTTGTGTATGTGTACACATAGCTAACATAGATATTGATGCCATAGACACACACACACGTGCATGACAGATTTAGTCACTGCAATGAGGTGAGAAGATGATGAAGTGGTTTATTGTATTAAGTTTATCTTTCACAGAAATTGTTTGAACTTTAAATGAAACACAAATTGAAGACTTGCAAAAACCTATTGCATTTTGGTGAAGTCATCAAGCCAGCAGTTGTTACACTTTGACAGGGTAGTTAATGTTGTAGAGTTCAGCTACACATGGATAAATCGTGCATTATGATGAATCATGCATTTTGGCAGCGTGCAATTTCGCGGACAATGGTATTGCTTGAAATTTCAAAGAGATTGGGCTCAATTTTAAAACTAATTTTAATAGCATTTACCCTAAATGCTAGGGTGTCTGGTTCCAGCAGGATGGGGCCACACAATTCATCATAGTTGCAATGAAGATTTGGGGAATGCCTTATTATAAACTGAAAACTTCCAAATGAATGATCACTGCATTTCCCTGACATGAACCCCTTCAATTACTTCCTTTGGGATTTTTGAAAGACAGAATCTATAGAAACAACCTACAAGCAGTTTGACTTAAAACTCAATTATGAAGTGGAGGTCCAAGAATCAATTCAGAAATGTGCCACAGAGTTTTTCAAAATTTCCAGGTGCATGTATATTCGAACTTGTCGGGAGAAAAATGGTCAACACCTGGAGCACATGATTCATATATAATTTAAATTGCCATCATTTTCCCTGAGTTTATTTGGCAATGTCATTGTTAGATCAATTAATTGTTCTTTAATGTGCAAATACATGTTATAATTATTTTTTAGAAGTTGTAAAGTTTTGCATTTTACTCAAATTTGGTTGAAGTTTTAAAACTTGATTTTTGCCGAAGATATGTTGGTTGTTTTTCTTCACATTGACAAATTTGACGTCACCCTGGTTGAATTTTCTTTGTTTAAAGTTTTGTTTAAACTGGTGCTAAGATGACCAAATTATTGCCCTTTTAAGGATGGGGGGGGTGTCATCTTTTACCAAAAAATGGACAAATCTAGTCTTTTGAACTATTGCATGGAGCAGTTCATTCCTTCACATTGATACCATAAAAGAACTCGGTATCAATTCTTTCATTTCTATGCAAATGTTTTTAGAAAAGATTTATAGGCCCAACCTTCAACACATCTGTCATACCATAAAAGCCATAAAGTATAGCAAGTTGGTACTCATTGTAATCATCACAGAGTACCCTATCCCAAAAGTCTGCTTTTAACAAACTAGCATGCATATTAACATAGATCGCCCAGATATTACTGGTCACATTCCATGCACCTGTTGTTATTTAAATAATGCCATCCAACATGAGTATAAGGGACCCGGAGCAGATGAAGTAAGGTCGACAGGAAGTATTTGAGAGCCTCTCAAAATTTATGACATTTCAAAGTATTATACTATTCTTGTGTAGGTTTATATGTTGCGAAAAACATTCAAAGCACAGAAAAATTAGTTTCAAATATAATTTTCTCAAAATTGTACTTTTTGACAGTGATTTGCGATACTTCCTATTGTCTGATTGTCCTCAATTTTGAGCATCTATGAATTGATACAACATTTTGGCTAGTGGTGATTTTGGATATCATTTCAAATATTTGCAAAAATAATTGTTTTGTGATTAAATTTCCAAATAATGGATAACCAGCTATTTGCATTTATTTTAAATTCATAAAACCAAAACTGTTGGATTTATAAAAAAATCTCTACTACGTGCAGCTAGATATTGAACTGAATGTGCAACTTTTCAAAACTGGAAAAAGCCTACTTGAATGAAGCTGTGGTATTTTCGCAATGAAAATCCAAAATGGCTACATTTCCATGGCAACCATATAGATAAATACATTTTTTACTATCTTTTTCAGCTAATTTAGACAGGCTGAGTTCATTGGTAGTGGTTAAAGTTGTCTATTTTATGAATATAAAAAATCTTGTTCAGGACTTTATTATTTTATTTTTGTTGATTGATTTTTACGCTTGTAAAACAATTAAATGAGAAATGTTTTGAAAATTCATTAAATTTTTTGCTTACTTTTCAACGTTTATGCTATTACTACATTTTTTGATCTTTTCTTTTCACTAGACACAAAAGCCACTGTAATATATCCTGCAACTGAAAAGCATATTGCAAAATATTCAGACCATGAGCCATTCATAATTCGTGAAACACCTGCCCTGTACAAGTCTATTACTCTTCCCTGCCTGGAAAACAGTAAATTTAGTGTACAGGTTAGTATTATTTCAAGCTTTACCCTGGTTTAATTTTATGCTCAAGGTTGCATGAAATGTATGTGAGTGAATTTACATCTTGTCGCTGTTTCGAAATTGGGGTGGGGAGGGGCGGTTAAGATTTCATCAAAAGGAAGTTAATCCTTACAATGTAAGTTGTTGCCATGCTCTTCCAAGCAGTTCTTAGACTTAAATTATAATTAGAAACATGGTGTATACACGAAAGCCCTTTTTAATCAATTATTAACAGGTAAGATTAATAACATCTTACAGGTATCCATGTTAAGTTTGCTTTCAGTATATGATTTTACATCTTGAATTGTTGGATTCAATTTGGAATGGTTCTGTGGAACTTTTGAAAATTCAAATGAGAAATGCCTTAATAATATTGAAAGAAAAATGTTGTCGTCTCTTGACAGTTTATTTTCATTTTATGATTGATTAGAAAGGCATAGAATAGATTCAATTTCATCGCCTTGGTATTCGTGTTTTTAATGACCATTTTACAGTCTTGTGTTGCTTTCATTTACATAAATATTTCCAAAGCCTTCATGCCTCTAAAGTGTTTTGTTTTGTGCACAATTTAGCCTGCTATAAAATCTTTGTGGATAGCTGGAGGGATAGAGCAATAGAGGTGTTTGTATATCGTGTGTGTATGTTTCTTTGTCTTTTCAATGATTGCCCTAAAATAGTTCTCAAGTATTTTCAAATCAGTACTTCTAACTTCAAAGTAGAAGAAAGGCAAACAGAACTGTTCATTGCTCAAAATAAAGTAGTCAGACCAAGGATTTAAAAAGGAAGTAGATTTATAGCATTTGTTCATAAATATATGAAGGGTTCCATCACAAAGCGCGATATAGACTAAAATTGAAATAAACGTCCTGTGATAATACATTTTAAAATCTCTACCGCGAAACTGTTCCCATTGTTTTCACAAAAGGAAATATATCCCTTTCATTTCAGCTTGACTATTCAATGTTGTGTCAAAGAACGCACTACACACCATTGATTGTTTTTTTACAAAACCGTAATATTCACAGCTAAACAGAACTCGTCAAATGACAAACTTAAGGCCAAGCTCACAGCCCAGCTGTGCATTTTTTCAATGCCAGGCATTACCCGTTTCTGTTTTCACGCTTTGAACTATTGTTTTTGTTTTCCTATTTTTGCGTTTTTATCACCCAAAACACTATGAATGTGTTTGATGATTGATTCGGTGTTGTTTGTTTTCAGTTTTCCTCTTAAATTTTTGTGGAAAGGAGTGTTGCTGTCATATTTTGTGGATATATCACATTTTGTGAAGAACACAGATGATGGATATGCCACTTTTTATTGGGGGAAAGGTGATTCTGAGAAGTACATACACTGTATGTCTGATTTAAGTCGTTATCACTGTCAACATTCTTCATGTGCGTGACACATTATTAAGATAACAATTGTCCATCTGACAAATCATGAACATGAGTAACGCATTTTTTCTTAGTCTTTCATTTCGATACATTTGGATGTTTTGTGATGGAACCCTTCATATTCAACTAATATTTTTAATTTCTCTGTAATTTGAGCCGGTAATGTCATTTATATTTTTCTGCATTTCCTCATTCAGGCGATCAAAACACCAATAGTTGTGTCCGTGTGTGTATTCATTAGTTGTAAATCTCCCTCTCTTCCTCAATGATGGATGCTTGCTGGGGATGTATATTTTAATTTGAAAATTCAGTTTGTCTAACATCAAGAATTGAAGTGGTCTAACAGGCTCTTTTCATGGAACTTATAATATGCTAGAGAAATAATGATGAGATGAGAGCGCTGAGGAAAATGATTACTATAATGTAATTAAATAGTATTGATAAATATGAATTAGTATTAGTACTATTATAATATAATATGATAGTGATGTAAACATTATTATTGATATAAAAAAATGATGATAAATGTTTAGACTATATATTTTCAATTGAAATCAGTTAAAATTTTGTATCATAGTAACTACTTAGTATACAGTTAAGCAAAAAGACTGCTTGTTTAAAGTGGTGAAGGTTGAATTTTTTAGTGAAAGCAATTTGTACATGTCTGAATGACCATCTCTTCTGTTCCTTTTCAATTTGTCACAAATACGCATTCTTTGACTGCCATTGTTTTGGATGAATTTTCCTTCTTATTAATCTTATTATGGTATTTTTATATTGACCTCTGCACTTTTTTGACAGTGGGTTTTCAATATCTTGAAGAAAAAAGAAGAGGCGGATCGCATCATTACGGAGGATCCTGATCCAGAGACTGGGTTCATTATTGTCCAAGACTTGAAGTGGGATGGAAAGAACAAAGATAATCTCTACGTTGTTGCTCTTGCTCACAAGCGGGGTATCAAGTCCTTGAGAGACCTGAGGAGAGAACATCTGCCTTTACTGAAGAATATTCTTAACAGTGGTCAGGTAAAGTCAATGCTTGCCAGCAAACGTCTTTTTTTGTTCTCCTAGAACTTAAGGGAGAATATAGGACAGGTTGAAACTCAACAGTAATGCTCAAGCCTTTACCCCTATTAGTGTCAAAAACCGATTCACGACCTGTTGGCCGCTATTAAAGCATTTGGGTTGATTAAATTGGCCCCATCAAATCTACCTGGTTGTGACAAGCAACACTTCACCATACAAATCTATAGCTATTTATATTATTAAATCTAAACTTTTGTTTCCTTCAAGTGAATGTAAAAGTATGTTTATTTTCTGTCTTGGGTGTAAATATAGACATATACTCAAATCTGTCTGTACTGCCTCCCACTAAACCACCATTCTTGCTTACCACCAGCATTTTACCTTTGCATGGACGTCAGACAGTCAGTATACAAAAAGAATGAAATACGTACATAACTCATCTACCATTGATTTAGTGTTTACAATGTTATGCATCTTTTAGATCGATTTGATTTAAATCTACATTATAATAATGGCTACAATTGTTTTTGTTATAAGGCCATCCCTTTATTAAGCCAAATTGCCACTGTCATAGCAGATAGCGGTATAACAAGGTTTGAATGTAGGTGGGTTTAGTTCGAAACAAAAATACCATTACGGATCTGGTCTCTTAACAGTAACAGCGTCCATTTTTGAATGCTGATACGTAGCTTCTGGTTATCTGACACTCAACTCTCAGTATGTGTACTTTACTTACTTTACACATCATAGACAAGGCCTGTTCCCTAAGTCTTTGAAGAGGTTTTGAATCTCATTTGATAATAGTACAAGTGTCTACACTCAAAGCAATGAGTATTTTTTCTCTGCTGCTGGTGTTACGCATTACGTCACGATGACAAAGAAAATCTACAATAATTAAAAAGAGGTATTAAGTGAATCTACCTGTTCCCTTAGTATGGTTTATTTTTAGATAAATAAATTCAGCTTCGGAAAAATGATGTTTAAGATGACAAGATGCACAGCAAAAAGCAGAAAGGGTCCGGATTGCCACAGAATCATTTAATCAATTTGAACCTTACAGCCTTTTGCGCCTCACTGATGTTTCGACCGAAACATTTTACCAACACCATGTTGTTATGTAGCATGAGTTACTTCCCTTTACTTGAGAAGATAGAACTAATAACGCTATTAACCCCTTTGCTACCATGTACCCATAGATTCTACAGGCCAGTCTGTACATGCTATGCGCCATGTGCCCGTAGAATTTTTCGAGATTTGGACCAATCAGCACACGCATGTTTTACGCCGTGAACCCGTTAATTCACAGGTTTATAACACATGTTTCAGTTATTTTGTTGACTGCTTTAGGCGTAATGGTACACAAGCCATTGATTGCCAGAACATGGAGATTTAAAGATTTGGCTGATTTGTTACTATGAGTATGTTTGTTTTGCTCACCAGTCCCTGGCTAAAAAAAAAAAAAAAAGACTGCTGGTCCTGGTCCGCCACATCAGATAGTTTGAGAAACACTAATCTAAGGGACGTAACGGTATAAAAAAACTGCATATTGTTTGAATAACATCCATTTGGTGATCAGCCGTCACTTTCTTCTCGGCACTGCTACGGGCAGCGAAGGGGGTTAAGGATTGAAAATTAATGGGTTAATCTAGAACTTTATTCTTTCATTTGCATAGTAGGTATATGAGATTCCTATGATAAAACAAAATAATGCCCCATAACAAACTTTAAAAACCATCACCAAACAATGATAAATTTTAAAACGTTCAATTACATATAAATACCACATGTACACAGCACACGAAAAACGTGAATTCACAGCTATCTCAAACTATTCTCCAGGTCTGTTTTTATTCCCTTTTTTTCTTTATATACCTTTCTCAACCCCAACACAGAATTCTTGAACTATCAAACTCCCATAAAATGTAGACATAATATTTAAGAAGTGCTTAAAACTATTAAAATTTTACGGAGGGGAAAAGTTAGGAGTTATGAGAATAGCCACTAAGCTTGATTATACGTCCAAGTACAAGGCAGTATGCTTTAGTGACAATGTGAATAAAGAAAAGGTGTGTGTGACTGGGGGATGGGGAGTGGATTTCACATTATGCCTTTGTTTTTTCCCCCTGCCAAAGGCATATCCTCCCAAGAAAGAAAACAGTTTTCTGTTCAGTGCAGTTATCTTTCTTTTCTGTCTTTCTTTATCAGCTCCCATTCTACCTTCAGGTGTATGGGCTAAGATGCTCGAAATGATCTTTCTCCAGGCCGCCCTGTCCTGAAATTTTCTGTTTCCTTCCGTGAAAGTTAAATTTCTTTGCTTTAATGCCTCTTTTATATCTTCTTCCCACTTTCTCCAAGGTCTGTCTTGAGTTTTTGCAATGTATACTGATTTAACTATTCTATTGTCATTCATACTGTTTACATGCCCAAACCATCTCAGTTGATTTATTTCTATCTTAGTTTTTATGCCATCTGCTTTAGTTTGATCTCTTATTGTTGTGTATTTGATTTTGTCCATTTTAGTTTACCGCACTACTCTTCTTAGATATTTCATTTTGGCTGCCTGTACTCTACTGTATTCCCTATTCTCTAAGGTCTAGGTTTTACTGTCATATTGGGAGAAGGAGAATAAACTGTGTTGTATACTGCCATTTTGGTATTTGTTGACAATTCTTGTTTACCTACAAATGCCTTTCCTAGATGGCTATATATTGCACTTGCCTTTTGTATTCTCAGGCTGATTTCTTCTCTTAGTTTTCGCTCTGAGTTAATCATTACTCCTATGTAATTGTAGCTTTGAACTTGTTCTAAATTCACCCTGGCCAATTTAAGATTTTGTGTTTTAGCTTCCTAGTTACTATCATTGTTTGGTTTTCTTTGCATTTACTCTCATTCCTCTTTTATTTAGTTCATTGTTAGTCATGTTGATATTTGACTGAAGGTCAGTTTCTGACTTTCCAAACAGAACTAAATCATCAGCAAATGAAGGCATTGATACATTTACTGGTTTGAGCTTCTACATACCTACATTCCTTTTCTTCATTTTTCAGGATACCCTTGCCACTGAATCCATAAATGTGATAAACAAAAGAGGACAGTTACAACCCTATCTTACTCCTATATCTACATCAAATTCTTCAGATACATTTCCAGCTACTCTCACTGCACATGTTGCGTTATTGTTAAAACTTTTAATGGCTTCTATTAAGTTTTGCTCTACATTGTGTTCTTTTAAGGAACGCCATTGTTTGTCCCTACTCACAGTGTCAAATGCCTTTTCTAAGTCAATAAAGCACAAGTGCAAGTCAATGTTTCTCTCACAAAATTTTTTCTATTATTTGTCCAATTGTAAATATATGGTCTTGAACACTTCTTCCTGGTCTAAATCCACTCTGGTATTCTTCAATCTTATCCTCTATTCTTTTCCTTCGTCTCATTTCCAGAATCCTGGCATATACTTTTCCTAGTATTTAGTCATGCTATTGTTAAAACTTTTATTGCTTCAATGATATCCCTCTAAGTCAATAGTTTGAACACTTCTTCCTGGTCTAAATCCACTCTGGTATTCTTCAATTTTATCCTCTATTCTTTTCCTTCCCTCAAGAATCCTGGCATATACTTTTCCTAGTAGTTGATATCCCTCTATAGTTTGAGAATTCCATAGTTGATCCTTTCTTGTGTATTGGTACTGCCGTTCCTTCTTCCAGTCGTCTGGCACCTGTTTTGATTTCCATGCTTGTTGGCATATTGCATGTAGTAGTCTGTCTACCTCTCTCCCTTGGTTTTTAATCTTTTTGGATAAACTTGATCTGCTTGTGGGGCCTTCCTAACTACTTTTCTTATAGCTGTTTGGGTTTTTTCCGTTGAGATTCTACATCTTCAGCTGTCTCCTCTGGATTACTTGTTACTCTTACAAATTGATCTATGCTTCTTGTTTCATATGCACTGAAGGGATTATGTAATTGTTGAAAATATTTTCTCTACATTTCCATGATTTCACTGTCTCCCTTCATTATTTCTCCTTTGGCGTTTTTAATTTATTGTATTGGGCATGCTTTGATCTTTCTTATGCTCTTCATTGCTCCCCAGAACAGCTTTTGATTTCCTTGATAGCTTTCTTGAAGTCTTTGCCCAAACTTTTCCCACTGTTCCTGTTTGCTTTCCCTAAATACTCCTGCTGTAGCTCTATCTTTGGCATCTACTCCTGAGAAGATTGAAGGTATGATTTGATCCTACATTTTCGATTCCTTGTCCTTTTTTCTTTGTTTCTGTAATGGCCAAACTGTCTACTTTGAATTTTTCCAATTCTTCAGCTAATTCTCACTTTGACTTGGGCCATGTGACTGAACAGACAAGGGCTGGAAGAATAACTGCCTGTTATTTATGGTTTTAAATTGTTAAGTCACATTTCCATTGCTTTAAGGTGTTAGATATTATTGGAATGAGCTTCATCTTGCATATCGAATATCGGGTCTACATCATCTTTATATATCAGCCCTCTAAGAAGAATAGAAAAGTACACAAAAGAATTCTCAATCTTGGGTATCGATATGAGTTCTGCATTCGACACAATATGTCAAACAAAACCATTGATAGTGTTAGACGCATTTTTAGAAAAAGACCACATCAAATTAATCAGAGCACTACTCACTAACACAGCATTTATTTTCACACCTGGCAATCAAACAACAATATGATTATGAACAACCCTTGGGAGTATCATGATGAGACAGCCTACGCCCAATCCTGTTCACTGTCTCTTTAGAAATAGCATTAAAAGATCTACGAACACAATTGCCAACCAGCGAAAGACTAAAAGCACCAAAAGAAAGCTATTAATTGTAGATTCAAGATAAACAAGCTCCAATACACACTGTTATGTCTGTTGTCAGGTCAGGTGCAACTGGTCGCATGGAGAAGCGCAAAGTTGGTTTTCGCCGTCGTCGGGGGGGGGGGGGCATGGCATTGAATAGCATTGGGCTAAAGTCAAAATCCTTTGTTTTATTTAAAGCATTTCTAACATCCCCAGGTGATGTCTAATTTTTGTGAACGTTTAAAAATGTTCCTAATTATTATGCTAATTTTCTCTTCCAATTCCAACAGAAAGCAATCAAGGAGATTTATGGTGTCACAGAGGACAAGCTGAGAATATTTATACACTACCAGCCATCATATTATCATCTTCATGTTCACTTTACGCATGTGAAATGGGAACCACCCGGGTTTAATGCCCTGAGAGCTCATATGTTTGAAGATGTTATAGAAAATCTTAAAATGGACTCTGATTACTACAGCAAAAAGACCATTTCTTTTATCGTGAGGGCCAATGATGACCTCTACAAAGCTTACAAAGAAAGTGACTATTTTCACGATGAGAGTGTGAAATATTGAAAAATCATTTTTTTGTTTGTTATCAATGTTAACATCTGAATCTGAGTTACTTTTTTTATTCTGGTCAAGCGTAATATTCTAGTAATTTTGGACAGATCTGTGTGGCAAAGTTTTGTGTTTCATTTAGGTTCTTTTCAATTTTCACTTGTTGTTTGAGGCTAAGATCTGGTTGGAGATTTTCATTCCATAAAACTGAAATATAAATGTTGAGATTAAAAGTTATTACGGGATTATTTTATAATATTCTCAGGTGAATTTGCAAGATTTAATTAATTTGACTTTGTCATCATTATAGCTATACAGAGAAAATGTGTTTTTCTCCTCATGAACTGCACGGGTTCTAACTTTTTGATGAAAACATAATTTCAGAAAATGATTAATTCAATCGATGTCTTCTTCTACTTCCATTTATTTTATACATACAGTGTAAATTTGTTATTGTTACGTTAAAATGAATAAAATAACGGATAGTGGTTTCAATGAATGTGTCATTGTATTGATTGAAAGCTTTTTGATGCCTTACATTAACTTTTACTTTTATGTGATTGTTTCTAGTATGAGATGGTACATGTACTTTAAACTTTCCTGAAGCCACCTAAAGTACAAAAAACCAAAGACCATTTTGACTTATTTTTTGGAAGAGCTTCATAAATACTCATTCTGATTGGAATAATATTTGAGTCCTTGTAGCTCTTTTTGAATCGTTCTCTGGATCTAATTATACCTTCTTTGGCAATATTGTCATCTCACCCGGATTTCTCTCTGCTTCTTTGGATTGTGAACGGTTAGTGAATGCTACTGGTAGGTCCTCTGTGTACTTTTTTCTTTTCTCTTTTAGCTTGCTGCTTCCTCTTTATTCACCCTCACCACGTATGGTCAGCGAGTAAATTCCAATGAAACAAGGTGTTTTTTTGGTCATTCATGTTCTTCTTAGAACTGTTTATCTTTCTATCTTCCTTGGCAAATGTGGGCGGTTGGTGGGCGCTGCTGAGTAGTGGGCTCTACCTTTTTTACTCTCCTTCTTTCACTTATCTTTCATCTTGCTGTTTCATTTTAATTCACTCTGAGTCTGAGATCACCACAATGATGGATGGGGTAAATTTCAATGAAACAAATCCTAGGCAACCCACCCTGAGTTCTCTCCACCTCTTAGGTTTATTTGTGTCCCTGTCGGAAATGTTTATCTCTCGTCGTAGTCATAGCACGAAGTAGACACCTATTAAAGGACCTTGTTAGAAAACACATTATGTTTGTCTGGATACCAGGGCATGTGGTCATCAATGGAAATGAAAATGCCAATAAATTAGCAAAAGAGGCACGTTTGAAAGGTGTCAGCCCTAATGCTTTACTTGATCATGGTCGCAGATTTAAAGGTTTTAACCCATAACTATATTAACATAAATTAGCAGGAGGAGTGGGACCAAGAAGTTAATAATAATAATAACAAGCTACGTGAAATGATCTCAAAAATGACAGGAAGACCAAAAGTAAAAGCAAGAAATAGGAAAGAAGAGAACGCGTTAAGCCGCCTCCATATTGGCCACTCATGGCTCACGCATGTTTTTACATTGACATATGATGACCGGCCTTTCTGTCACTCCTGTGATTGCCTTTTTACCATTAAACATTTTTTAATAGAGTGCTCTGTATGAATGAAATATTAGTCTGAAAGAAACATTTACAAACTCTTTCGGGAGATTGATCCAAAAACCATTTTTGCATTTTTGAAAGAAATCAAAGTGTATCGACAACTCTAGTGTACTACATATTAATAGATTTTTAACACATTGACTATATATTTATATTTACAAATATTTACAAAAGCTTTTTATTTTTTTTAAGGTACCTTATGTTCTACCTGGACAGTTGTCAGAAATATTAGTCAGTTATGAACCCTGAGATCACCGCCACAGTAGACAGGGTTATTTCAAAGAAACAAATAAATATCTTCTTTCTTCTTTGGTATCTTATCCTGCTTTCTCTATGTCTTTTCTACTCAGACAACTATTGTAGTTTTGTTTAAGTTTTTACTGTAACAGAATGGTAAATAGAAAGATAGAAAGAAAATAACGGATTTATTAAAATCTGTATCTACAAGGCCTTCTCAACTCCTTGTGGGCGGTTTGGCAATAAGTGCTGATAGGTCTTACTTCTTTCTTTTCGCTATTTTTTTAATCTTTTCATATTTGCTGTTTCCTCTTAATTCACCCTGATATCACCGCAAATGGATGGTAAATTCAATTAATTAAATAAACAAACAAAAATCTCAACACCTTTGGGAACATACAATACAGTTACCTGTTACTACTACTAGTGTTACTATTGGTGTTCATACTAATGCTGACTGGTAACTGACAAGATCCTTGTTTACCTATAGTAATGAACTCATTCACGCCTTAGCGGGGGTCAGGAAAGCGGAGTGAGGTTTCTATTCTGAGAGTGAGAGTACAAACAAAACTTGGGCCTGCAGGCTTTTTATCAGTGTTGTCATGATAACAAACTCACAGCTCTACATGACACCTGGCATGTACATATATAGAGACGGAAATTATGGTAGTTAAAAGAAAACTAAAAGTCACTTTTTTTATAATGTAAGAACCCAACAAATTAATCGTAATCTTATTTGACCGTCGTTTACTCTTATCCAAGTTTCCACCTAAAGGAAACCACTAAACTAAATGTAAAGAACAATTCCAAATCCTGAGCCCCATTCGTTCCAAGTAAGAACCAAATAATATACAATACAAATACAATGTATTATAACCCACAGCAAACAAATCAAAACACT
The DNA here is from genome assembly GCA_037039925.1 of Doris montereyensis. Lineage (NCBI taxonomy): Eukaryota > Metazoa > Mollusca > Gastropoda > Nudibranchia > Dorididae > Doris > Doris montereyensis. The sequence continues at coordinate 107,870 of JAXRKP010001065.1, read as the reverse complement.
AGAATCCCCCCCCTCTCTATAAAGTGTACCTAACCACACACTGCTTCTTCCACTTCCACCCCTTTCTCAATTCCCGACCTTTCTCAGCAGAACAACCAAACCCACACACTAAAACAGTGGGAATTTTAAAAATCCAAACAAATCCCACCCCCAATTCTAAACAAAACAAAAGGACTGCCAAATTGTTAACACATTTTATACCCCAATAGCCTATACCGGGGTATTTATTTTATGTTAGTATTACTATTGTTAGTAAGAGAAGGTAATGACACAAGATAATGTGAAAGCCCAATAGGAGCAAAGACGAGACAAATACAAGGAATAGACAGAACAAAAATCCTGGTCACCATTGGGATCAAACCCGCGACAT
>JAXRKP010001065.1:97500-102500 GCA_037039925.1 Doris montereyensis | reverse complement strand
GCTGCTGTCAGGAAGTAGGCATAAGAAGTGGTGTCGGACAGTTGTCGAGTTTACTGGGTGGAATTCGAAGGAAGACAAACCCTACCCCATCTGCCCCACCACCACCCCCAAGAAAATATTCCACCCTTACCCTGCCCTCCCCCCACTCCTTCCTATCCCGGGCAAAGTTGGGTCCCTCTGGCAGTTCACACCCTGTATGCTTATCTATGGTACTCAATGGTAGGCATCTTTGCACATTTTTTCACGTTCACCACTTACCGGAAGCAACTTTTGGCACGGTTTCTTACTATTATGGAATACACCCTATTTCATCACTAAGGAGAAAACACTTAAGACTTCGAAGCTTCAAAGCATAATTTATCAGCTAGTGCTAATTGGCATTTCAGATATGTCGTTTACTCTGTCCCCTAGATTCTAGATATTTCTCATTTGTTGTCTGATGAAGGGTTATATCCGAAACGTCACGTGTTTGTTCTATATTTTTTAGTGGAGTTGTCACATATTGTCATTTTTCGCCTTTAACTTCACTCCACTGTAGCTCCTTCGTATTATAGCATCTAAGAGATGCTTCAGCAATGGGAAAAGAAATCCGCAGATTTTTAGAATTAGAGATCTAGATTGAAACATTTCAGAATTCTCGATTCTAGATCTTGAATCTAGCTCTAGCTTAAGCAACCGGTAGAATCCGGAAACTTGGATCTAAAGCTAGATCAAGAGCTCTAGACCTAGAAGCTAGATCAAGATTTAGATTATAATTGAGATCTAGATTTAGCTTTACATCTAGCTTTTGATCGGCTCTAGATCTACAAAAGAAAACTGCAGATCTGTTGTCTAGAGCTAGATCTACATTTAGTTCTAGATCTAGAGTTAAATCTAGAATCCTGATCTAGAGTCTAGCTCTAGATCGGCCCTAGATCTAGATCTACAAAAGGAAACCGCAGATCTGTAGAGTAGTAGTGAAACATTTCAAATTTTTAAAAATTCTAGCTCTGGAAGCTAACGATAGATAAGATCTAGATCTGGCTCTAGCTAGAGCTCCAATCTAGAAACCTGGATATAGATCTAGATAAGAGAAGAAGAAGGGGAAGGAATAGGATGATCACAGGTAATGATAATAACAAAAATAAATCTAGAATTAGAAATGATAGAGTAGTAGTAGGCCTACATAACATTCTAGGTGTTCATATTTTTATCTTATTGACTGGCGCTTAACAAGATTAATATATTATCAATTTTCTTTGTTTGCACTGAGTCACATTGATGCACAGTCTCACATTCTATGTGAAAGTATTATAGGCTTTCGCATTGAGGAAATGCGGCAATGCAAAAGTGTTACCACGACCAATTACGTGAGGTCTAATCGGGAATACCTGAAACGAGGCTAAACGCTCCTATAGTTTTACATTTTGATTCACAGTGATAACATGTAATTTAGTATATTTGTGAAGTCTGTTTTTAATGCTCAAATTCTGTAACAAATTATTTAATGTCTTAACATTACTACAAGTCCAAATTGATTCTTTTCTTTTCTTTTCGTGTCCTATTTTTTTCAACTCGTTTGTTGGACAGAAGAACATCTACATCCAGAACTAAAACCTAATGTAGGTAGATCTAGACACAGGGAGATGTAATATATTTATTTACAAGAGTGATATAAAATTCTCAATTATTAATTAGATTCTATAGCATCACAACATAGTCGAACTTGAGCAATCTAGATTTCTTAAGTTCAAAAGGGTGAAAATACAAGTACGAATAAGTAGATCTAGCACTCTGCTTGCCGGCTGGCACTGGCAGGAAGATGCCATAGCAACTATTTTCCCACAATTTTATGATGTACATCTAAATAAATCTCGTCACATATGTTGATTCACATGTCTAGATAGATAACATTTAAGTGTTCAAGTCAGCGCCTTTTGCTGTCACTATACATTGAATACACTAGTAAAAAACAACCAGTTAAAAGAGCTACCACCGATCTGGGAGATCGCGCAATGCATCATGGGACAGATTGGCAGTAGGAGCTAATTGACTATCACCGTCAAATCCTAACACCAACATTCATGAAGATAAAATTTGAAAATACAATATTAACCCTGGTAAGGCTATGATGCCGGTTTGTTACAGCACTCTCTTCAGCACTACTCCCGGGATTTCCAGATTGCCTGCTACAAGCCTCTCAGCGCGGTGCCCGGTGCTTGCCGGGAAGGAAGGACAGGTCAAGAGAGGCCTGGATATTCCTCCTTGTTGTTACCCCCTTACTGTCTTATGCTCATCCTCTTTTAACCCTCTTTTAAATTTTAAAATAACTGATTGGTTAATCATTTAGTAAACAGGAAAAAAAGATGCCTTCAGGCTCATGAGAGAGAGGAGAGAGCGACTATTTGCCCGGATGTTAGTGGCATTTGAGCGTAACCTTTGTCCATATATGGAATTGTGGTCTCTTTTGGCTGCTCTGAATACAATAGTACAGTAGTGACTGCCTAAATAGGGAATTCAGAGCTGCTGATGGTTTGTAAGTAAAGCTAAGAAGTGGAACTAGAAAGAAATGCTACAACCTCAATTTGGATATTTTTACCCCGAATGGCCTATTGCTGGTGCTGCATATCCCCTTAAATGCAGCAAATTGAAGACATATTTACAAAAACATGTTCAAGAATGTTGTATTTTGGCAAAGTCAAGCTAGCTGTTGTGCATTTTGAGAGGGGAATAAACGTAAAATTTGGTTACATGAAAAAAAATCGTACATTATGAAGAATCATGCAATTTGGCGAAGACTTCTATATGTATATTTTAAATTTTATAATTGATCATCTCATTTTTCATTTCAGACTGGAGATTTCAGCAGTTCAGAAGGCTTGTTATCAGGAAGTATGCATCGCCTTTCCACGATGGTCGCTCCAACAAAAATAACCGCAAGCTCATGTGCTATATCATCCTCATTTTGGTTGTTCTTTTCATCATCACATACTATTTAGGTCTCTCGGGTTGCCAGTTGAAAACTTTCTAAATTCTTTAATGTGGGTATTCATTTTTCTTCCATTGGGAAATATTTATTGAAGTATCTTTCTTAAAAATAATGTTTTTGTATCCTGTAGACATAAAGGATATAAAATCTGTGACCATTCTTGACATTAACATCAATGATGGTAATCTTAAGGGCTTTTTACAACGTATTTGATTTTGCTGGATGCACTGGTTAATTTCTCAAAGCATTCCCAGGGTAAGACCTGCATGTAAATATGACATTGTGAAAGTGAACCAGTCAGAGGGGCCCAACTGCCATGAAGAATATGAAAATTTGCATGTATGTTTTACCAAGAAGTACCTAAAAGTCTCATCGATATGTTGCTAATCATTTTGCAATGGTAACGAGGATATAACTTTAGGTGGTATGTTAGATGGCTGCAGATTATTTTTCAATCTCAGTATGCCTCTGCCTCAAACAGGTTGAATTGTGGAAAGAAAATGAGACAGGAAAAAGTGCTCGTCTTGTAGGCTGTCATCAACATGCATCCTGCAAAGCATAGAGGGAAAGAAAACCAAATAATTTGTTACTCAACTTGATATCACAGCTGAATTTCAATGGTTGAATGGCTGAATGAGTGGCTTTGGAAAATCTTACCTCATGGGTGGGTGATGACCAAAACACAGGTGTTCTTTCAGCTGTGTCAGAGATTGGTGCAATAGGGTATTTAAGACTATTGCAAACTACATTTGTGTGGTGCTGTTCAAATGTAAAAAACAGCATTGCTTTATCAGATGCTTCGAGATTTATCACAATCACCAGCAGTAAAAGATTTCTTTTGACAGAAAATTGTAAGTCAGAAAGCTAGAATTTGTCTAAATCTTTTTGCCACTCAGGAAACAAAAAAATGTTGTCGGCACAGTGCAGGCAAGTCCATTTTCTCTGTGCTCTGACATTGGCTGTCAGCCTAGAAATGGAACTTCCATTTAAATTTAGATTTAAGATTTAGAAGATGATAATGCTGGTTTTGAATAATAAAATCACTCGTAATATACGTTGAACTGTGTGTATGTGTTTATAATCCTTGCATTTGCTTCTTTATCATTCAAAGATTTGCTCAGTGCTCCATTTAAGAGCTCTGTATTTGTATTTTTATGCATGATTTTGTGTCTCGATATGTGTTCATGTGTAATATAAATACATATTAAAGTTGGAGTAAACTAAGTCATTAATTTGCCTTTTTTTTAAACGGGGTATTTTGTCTAGCCCTGTGTGGGCAAGGATATCACGTGATGCTGACACAGAAGTTGGTACATCTATTGATAAGAATACTGGTGATGATAAAGATGATAATAATGAGGATAACAAAGATTTTAAAAGTATTTATCTCAATTCTCATGTCACATCTGATATGTCTTGAACACTTGCTCCATTTGTTAAAGAAACAAAATAATGCGGATGAATGTGACATTATTTTTGAATGTATGTTATTCCATATTCATCCATTATGGACCGTGACGCGATAGGAATTGTTGCTTCCATTGCTATTACACAATGTCAGACTTATCATTGCCAAGATTCAAACCCTGGACCTCACAATCTCAAGTTTGGCAACCTAACCACTAGGCTATTGATACCACTGCTTTCCTTTTATCGTGTGTCGTGTCACATTACTGGTTTCTCCTTTCACAGAAGTTTTCTTTGACAAAGGAACATCTGAATGTTTGTCTCTTTGGCATTCCAGGCTCATGAAATGCTGAACTTGTTTGAGCATTATATTTGATCTTCTTTTGATTTTTCTGCTCATAGAGTTATATATTAATAAAGTCATTGAAAGAAAAGATCTACTATTGAGCGATCACATATATTTTTTGACATCTGCATTTGAAGTCTAAGGAATTAGGATGGTAGTGGTAGGGTGAGACTTTTCAATTGAATATTGTTTAATGACCGTGAACAAAATGCTGAAAAGAAAAGTGTATCAAAGAAGAAAGAAATGTCTTGAAATTTTTATATTTACTTTTCTTGACCA
>JAXRKP010001065.1:75000-90000 GCA_037039925.1 Doris montereyensis | reverse complement strand
CAATAAAACAACAACAACAAAAAAACAACAACAGCAAAACAACTCAATAAAACAACAACAGCAAAAACAACTCAATAAAACAACAACAAAACAACTCAATAAAACAACAACAGCAAAACAACTCAATAAAACAACAAAACAACTCAATAAAACAACAACAACAACTCAAAAAAACCAACAGCAAAACAACTCAATAAAACAACAACAACAACAAGTCTTTGAATAAGTCCAACGTTCCAGCCAGCTAGGCTCCGTGGAAGTTAAATTCTGCGACAAAACTGACGAAACGGATTTAAGACAGATTTATGTAGGTGCGGTCCTTGCCTAAGTCTGTTGACCGCTTACGTCACGGCAATCTTTGAACCTGCCAAGGGATCTGCAAATTTAATGTTGGTCCTGAACTCAATTTCAAGATGATGTTCTCGATGAATAACATCCACTATGTACGGTTAAGCAAATTATCTTAGACCCTAATTTAAAGTATAATTTATATAATATTATTATATAAATCATACTTCAAATCGGGGTCTACAATGAAGCGCTTAACCATACATAAGCTGGCACATGTATCTATTTTATTCATATTATCATATTAAGTATATAGTATTATTAAGACAATATACTTTATATAGTAATATGAATAAAATAGATACATGTACCAGCTTACATATTATAAACAAGAAATAACACTATTCCTCATTTTACTACTGGAATAAGAACTCGTGAAAGCCAGCCTGAATGGCGGACCACCCTTATGTCGTAGACTCCAAGACCTGTAAACCATACAAGGTTCAAGCTAAGATTTAATTTGTCATATATTTTAGTAATAACTTGTCTCTTTCTTGTTTCGGTTTTTTTGGGGTTTTTTTTTGCAATCGTTCCTGCAAGATTCGATCTTGAGCCTCAAGTTCTTCTGTGCCTGTGATAGCTTTCTGATGGATTAATCAGGAGTTATGCCACTAGTCATGGTCAAGGTTTCTTCTTGAAAGCCAATATGGTGGTTTGCGTTGCACGTTGAATCACATACTCTAAGCCGGTTTTGCCATGATATCGCGTTTGTTGTTTTACCTATGTTCCTATCTATGCCGCCATCTTGCAGGGCGGCATTGTAATCAATATCTGTGATGTCATGGTTTACGAAGTGACTATTTGTAGTACTACTGGAAAGAGAAAAAATACTTAACCCAAAATAGAAAAAGTAAATAAACTAGTAGTAAAGAAGATATACCAATCTAGGAAAAAAAGATTTATCAGTGAAAGTGAAAGGCAGATGATCTGAATGATAGCACAAAAGAAGAAAAGTGGCAAATGTATAAAGAAACACTCCTCAGTTGTAGTAATAGTACTACAAATAGGGAGAGAAGGGTTTATAGCCTATTGGTAGTAGTAATAGTACTACAAATAGGGAGAAAATGGTTTATAGCCTATTGGTAGTAGTACTACAAATAGGGCTTGCCCATGATTTATAATATATGTCTCGAATGCCATACTTTTGGTTTTACTGGCTCGATGTTTTCATTCGACCTGGCTCTACGCCATTTTACAGTTTTAGTTTTGCGATCACCAGTCGATGGTTAGTGTATGTTAATTTTCCACTATAGAATATTATACTCAGCATCACAAACTAATACAGTCTATTTGGTTGTAACTTAATATGGCATTACCTGTCTCTTTCTCTCCCCCCCCTGGCTATATTGTAATGTGACAAGCTCGATGACGAAGGAAGATTTAGTTATAATTAATCTATTTGAATCACTAAAATCAGTAATTAAAAAATATGATCACTGATATTTCTTACACTTCTTGAGTACTTTCCAATGAAAGATTGCTACTCTCTTTCCCCGACTTAGGAATTGCAAAATTGCTGCTCTCTTTCCCCAACTAAAGTATTGCAAATCACATTTAGCAGAATAGTTGTTTTTTGTTTTGTCTTAAGTTGGGCCACAAGTGTGTTAAATTTGTCGTAAAGCTGTTCAATCTCACTCAGACTCAGATCGGTAGTCACTCGGGCAGTTGACAATCGATGTTTGTTATCATTTTGTCTGTTTAAAAAAGAAAGTAGCTTGTAGTACAGTGTGTATAAGGAGGTCACGCATGCATGACCTAGGCTCACTCTGTTGTTGGGTGAAGGCACTGATACAGATTATGATGATAATACATGAGATTAAAGATGACTTTATCATCATCGTCATCATAGACGAATTGAATTGTGGTACATCCTACATAAACAGACAGAGACACACATTATGCATGCACATATTTCGTTCACGTGCATATAATATATAGATACATGTATTATACTAAATAATGATAAACATACCCTCTCAAGACATTTTGATAATCACAGTGCAAATGATATTAATTCAATTCAGTTCAATTCGATTTTTAAAAAGGGAATTATATTTGTGTTGTATTTACATTAAAAACAAATGTAACAGAAGTTAATCGTTAATGTATATATTTTAGGATATATATATAAAGACAAAAAGGTAAATAAATAGATATTGCGGTGAAACAATGTACGTGAACAATAATGACTGACAAATCAGCGTAGCTTCAATACACATTCACCAACTTATCAGACATCATTCATACTCCATCCATCAATTTTCATTTCTTAGACATTTGAAATAAAAGACCATTATGCGTTCAAAGTTAAGCATGGTCAAATCTCGTATGACGCTTGGAAGAAAAGATCTAATATATCTCTCAGTGCGGGATTTTAAATGTATAAGTTGACCGCTTCTACTACTTGTTTTGGGTATGAGGAAAAGAGGATGGGTGTTGTCTCTAAGTATATTCCTGAGTTTGATTTCTTATTGATTCTCATACATATCATCAAAGTTCTTCAGCTCTACATTATTTATCAGTTTCCCTACGTGTTCATTATCCTATTAAATCCCTTCTTTTCTCTACCCCTTGTATTCTCTCCCCATGCTGTTGTATTAAAAATAATAATACACTTATTTTGACCATTCTGGTCTCTCGTAAAAAAATATGCCAAGATATGCATTATATTCATTAACTTTCTCAACTGTTTAATCTTCTATAACAACATCATTATGCGTGTTAATTGTCTTCCTAAAATCAAAAAAATTTCCTTTGTTTTGTTAACGTTCAGCTGTAAATAATTTTCATCACGCCATTTTACAAACATTTTGATGACATTAATTTTACGGCTTAACTCAAACATGGGGATTTTATGATGTTTATAGGATGCCTCTCCCGTATTGGTTTTTCTCAAATTTAAAGGGAGTCCAGCCTTCTAATCTATAGATGGTTTATAGAACTGATGTAATAATAATAATAATAATAATAATAATAATAATAATAATAATAATAATAATAATAATAATAATAATAATAATAATAATAATAATAATAATAATAATAATAATAATAATTAATAGTGGACATTTATAATGAGCAGCTTTCCCCTCGAATAAGGAGCTCTGGGTGTTGTAGCTGTACCATGGTGTTGTGAGTTTGTAATCACGACGTCACTGGTTCAAGCCACACTGGCTAAAGCCACACTGGTTCAAGCCACACTGGTTCAAGCCACACTGGTTCAAGCCACACTGGTTCGAGCCACACTGGTTCAAGCCACACTGGTTCAAGCCACACTGGTTCGAGCCACACTGGTTCAAGCCACAAGCTGGTTCAAGCCCCACGGCTGGCACAGGTGAATTTGTTTTTACAATGTTGTAGTCTGAGGAAAGGTTTTGCACTCTATTTTCCTTATTTGACTCAGGTGTTAATGAGTACCCAGCTGCAGGTAGAAAAGATCTTACCAGAATGCTAGTACGAAGCGCCTAACATGCTGATGTACTGTATGCTCCCCAGGGAGTTGAGAAAGACTGAATGAGTAGTGAATGAAATGGCCTGCTGGGGAATAAAGGATGTACAATCGTCGAATCTGTGCTCGTGCAGGGATACAGACTATAAATCCATGTTACTGGTTCCACACCCACGGAGTGTAGTAAGAAAACGACGATTATTGCACTGTGTACATCATGAAAAACGTCACCAAGCACAATCAGTCAAGCATGGCATTGAGACCTTCAATGGTGCCTACATCATCAGGTCAAGCCACACAATATATCTGAAAGTAGTGAAAGGGCGGTTCCTCCAGTGAAGAACTGAATCTGTTACTATGGACACACACGCACACACATGGATATATCATTGTTGCACTGGGCAGTGATTGGAATCTATTTTACGGCTAAAGTAACAGTCGTGTCTCCCTCAAACTCATTCACCTTTGACCCATGGCTGTTTAGAGTAGGCCATAAATCGATACAAAAGTCATTGAGTACACACGGCACAGACACGTTGTCAGGAGAAGAAGTAGAAGAGTATAGATTGAACTGTAGCGATACCCCCACCCCCACCTCCACGCCTCCCCGCTATCCTTCTGACAGAAACGAGCAATCTTGTCTTGTCCATCACACGCCCAGTCCTTTTCTGGTAAATGAAACAATATACATGTACATAAGCCTAGACAACGTCTGTAAATTTCAGTTGTCTTTCAATACTTAGTGGAGTAGGTTCTTTCAGAGAGAATACAAATTAATGAAACATGCTTTCAAGGAGTGTCAATCAGTCTTGAGAATGAGAACGAGAATGAGAACGAGAGAGAGAGAGAGAGAGAGAGAGAGAGAGAGAGAGAGAGAGAGAGAGAGAGAGAGAGAGAGAGAGAGAGAGAGAGAGAGAGAAGAGAGAGAGAGAGAGAGGGAGAGAGAAGGAGGGGTAGGGGAGAGAGAGAAGGGTGGCGGGGAAGAAAATGGTCTGCTAGAAGATAAATGAAGAAAGGACCATCCATGGTGTCACGTGACAGAAGAAACCTGCACCATAGAGATCCCGTCTGCCTTCAACCCCTTTCACGAAAACAGACAATAAGAAAAATGAAACAAACCTTATAATCACTAAGACAAGAACTGATTTTATTAGAGTGTGTGTGTGTGGGATGGGGTATATGTGTGTGTGTGTGTGTTGGATGGGCTATGGGTGTGTGTGTGCTTAACTCCCTCCAACTTACACACCACTCAATCTAAAAACATATTTAAGTACTAACATTAACTTTCGAAACCATTTTATTCAACCACTCTTTCACGTTCACTCTCATGAAGAGAAGTTGAGACATTTCAATTTTGGAGAATGTCAACAAATCCCCATCCAGCTGTTTCAAAGTTTTACGACTGGCGTCTCTGACTTCTGCCCCATTTCACTAATTGTCTGTAACGTGCACTTCCCTAGGTGTCCCATGTTTCCCTAATGAGCGACATGGTACATGTATACAACTGATCTTTATCATCAGCCGACGCCTTGTGGTGTCATTATCATCGAAAGCGTGTGAAAGTTGCGCCTTGTGTCCATGGCATTGACTTAGAAACAACACTTAATGAAAAATGAAAATCTGTCAGTGAATGTTTTTTTTGGGTAAGAATTATACCGTCTGATTTCCCAAGAGCAACAACAACCTAACCCCCGCCCCCCAAAAAAAAACAACAAAAAAAAACAACAAAAAAATAAACAAACAAACAAACCAAAAACAAAACAAAAAACCCAACAAAAAAAAAAAAAAACAACAAAACAAACAAAAAACAACAACAAAAAAACAAAGCGAAAATAAAATAAAACAAAAACAAAAAACAAAACAAACAAACAAAAAAACCCAATCAAACAAAACAACCCAATAAAACAACAACAACAGCAATAACAACAGTTCTCTTTGTTTTGATAATTGCACGTCCTGCACGACCAACCATTGTGGATTGGACATTGTTGAATGGAGATATTTTTGGCAACATTTGTGTTGTGTGGTGAACAGCTTTGACCTCTTTCGCATTGAGGTCATCCTGTCTACCGAACCGAAATGCCTTAGGAATAGATCAATCACCATTTAACCCCGGTGGAGTATTGGAGTTTTCTCAGCTTGACCCTGTCAAACAGTTGAACTTTGATTGGACTCTCATCAGTCGTCCTGTCAAAGACAAGAAGTGTTTGGGGTTAAACTTCTATAGCTAATTCTTGGTACCGTAATGTTCACCAGTTTACAGGAGTTCAACACTGACGAATTAAAAAAAAAGTACTTCTAAAGCCCTTGGCACAGGTAAAGGCTGTTCAAAGCATTTACTGTCCGACACTAGTTATTGAAGTGATTTCACCAAGATACATGATAATTAACATCATCGTCAATATCATTGGCATTATCATCATCATTTTCATCGTCTATCATCTATCATAATCATCATCAATGTCATTGACATTATCATAACCATTTTCATCGTCTATCATCTATCATAATCATCATCAATATCATTGACATTATCATAACCATTTTCATCGTCTATCATCTATCATAATCATCACCAATATCATTGACATTATCATGACCATTTTCATCGTCTTTCATCTATCATAATCATCATCAATATCATTGACATTATCATCATCATTTCCATCGTCTATCATAATCATCGTCAATATCATTGACATTATCATAACCATTTTCATCGTCTATCATCTATCATAATCATCACCAATATCATTGACATTATCATGACCATTTTCATCGTCTTTCATCTATCATAATCATCATCAATATCATTGACATTATCATCATCATTTCCATCGTCTATCATAATCATCGTCAATATCATTGACATTATCATAACCATTTTCATCGTCTATCATCTATCATAATCATCACCAATATCATTGACATTATCATAACCATTTTCATCGTCGATCATCTATCATAATCATCATCAATATCATTGACATTATCATGACCATTTTCATGGTCTATCATCTATCATAATCATCATCAATATCATTGACATTATCATAACCATTTTTATCGTCTATCATCTATCATAATCATCACCAATATCATTGACATTATCATAACCATTTTCATCGTCTATCATCTATCATAATCATCATCAATATCATTGACATTATCATAACCATTTTCATCGTCTATCATCTATCATAATCATCACCAATATCATTGACATTATCATAACCATTTTTATCGTTTATCATCTATCATAATCATCATCAATATCATTGACATTATCATCATCATTTTCATCGTCTATCATAATCATCGTCATTATCGTTGGCATTATCATAACCATTTTCATCGTCTATCATCTATCATAATCATCATCAATATCATTGACATTACCATGACCATTTTCATCGTCTTTCATCTATCATAATCATCATCAATATCATTGACATTATCATCATCATTTTCATCGTCTATCATAATCATCGTCAATATCATTGACATTATCATAACCATTTTCATCGTCGATCGTCTATCATAATCATCATCAATATCATTGACATTATCATGACCATTTTCATGGTCTATCATCTATCATAATCATCACCAATATCATTGACATTATCATAACCATTTCTATCGTCTATCATCTATCATAATCATCATCAATATCATTGACATTATCATAACCATTTTCATCGTCTATCATCTATCATAATCATCACCAACATCATTGACATTATCATAACCATTTTTATCGTTTATCATCTATCATAATCATCATCAATATCATTGACATTATCATCATCATTTTCATCGTCTATCATAATCATCGTCAATATCATTGGCATTATCATAACCCTTTTCATCGTCGATCATCTATCATAATCATCATCAATATCATTGACATTATCATAACCATTTTCATCGTCGATCATCTATCATAATCATCATCAATATCATTGACAGTATCATAACCATTTTTATCGTTTATCATCTATCATAATCATCATCAATATCATTGACATTATCATAACCATTTTCATCATCTATCATAATCATCATCAATATCATTGACATTATCATGACCATTTTCATCGTCTATCATCTATCATAATCATCATCAATATCATTGACATTATCATCATCATTTTCATAGTCTATCATCTATCATAATCATCATCAATATCATTGACATTATCATAACCATTTTCATCGTCTATCGTCTATCATAATCATCATCAATATCATACTCACAACTGTCATCACATTATTTAGACCAAAATTTCCATATTTCTTTAACACTTACGAAATAGTCCATGACATCTTAAGGAATGAATGAGCAAGTCTTGGCATCCCGCTGGTCTGAGGAAACTGAGTTACCCACCACCACCACCTCCCCCTCCTCTTTTTCAGGATTCCATGTGCTCTCAGTGTGGTTCTTTGCGCACAGATAAATGGCTTGAAAGCAGGCCTGTCTGTAAACCTGACGCTGATGCGCTTAGACAAAGACGTAGTGGCGCAATTGGTAATACTGGGAGACTTTGTGACCACAGTGGTACAGGTTCAAAACCCTGACTGCCTTAGGCATTGGAAATTCGGTTGTCCAGAAGCAAGGTCTCGGTCTCTCAACCCAAAAGACCGTGAGTGTAAGCGCCGCCAACGGTTGAAAAGCTTTCACGATTTTTTTTGGGAGTAAAATCTACCCCCACCCCGCTCCCCCTGACCCAGGTAGGTGGATCGACACCTAGTCCCATCAGAGACGGACAATGAAAAGAGGCCCCATGTGCATATCATAAAAAAACACTCTATGCACGTTAAAGATCCCTTGTCTGTTGACAGGGTAGTCAAGGCAAAATTAAAAATTGCAATCAAAACCTCCGAGATCACATTAGGTTGTGAATGTGCGAACATCAAATCATCGAACTGAGAAGAACCTTAATTGAAATGGTCTGCTGGGGGACGAATTAGGATGTAATGTTGATCAGCCTGCACGTGTGAGAACGCTGTCTTTTAAAAAAAAATACATAAACGTCACTATGTTATTATGAAACATATCTTATAATGTTGTTTTAAGTTAAAATTACATTCTTATGTAAATTGTTAAAAAAACAACAACATACACACATATGCACACACACACACACACACACACGCACACAAACTCATAAAACCCCCTCCCCCCAACAAACAAGAATAATAATAACAGCAAATCAAATTTAAATTCATCATAATCCTTTCACGCACAATCTTTGCTATAACGAAATTGTTGAAAATGAATTAAGTTTGGAACTGAATTGGACATGTCCCACAATGAAGCAATTAGGCCAGCAAACCCATTTTTAGTTACGAAACAGGACAATGCATGAATTCATAGCAAACATATTTCTGAGGTATGGCACCCAGCCGCCCTGTTAGAGTCCTAGTGTTGCTATTACAAGCAGGGGTAATATTATATATATATATATATATATATATATATATATATATATATATATATATATATATATATATATATATATATATATATATACATACATACATATAATTTCTTCATCAAAAAATGTTTCGTACATGTAAATCTATTTTTTGTATTTTTATCTTTAGAATTTATCTTTTCTTTCAGGAAGACCCTCAACTTCTCCATTCCCTCCTCCATCATAGATCTGGCGATCAATGTTCTAGAAGATTGATCGAAAACTTAAAAGCTAAAAAATGCTCCATATTGATACGCTTTGGTAGTTGCAAACCCTGATACATTTCTGAAGTCGTACCAGATCACTAAACCATCCTTTATAACTGAATGGACCTCAATTGGGAACACAAACAAACACAAACTTACAAATAAACAAACAAATCATAGCAAGCTCCACCACGACTTCATATGGCAAATACACTGTAACTATGGTAGCACTATTCCATGGAATATCGCGATGTCAACAAACATAGTTTATTCCAGATAAAAGTGTTTGGGTTTCTCTACCCGAAAAGACCGGCGTGATGCAGCGAAGAGAAGAGAAAAGAGAAAAGGGTATTTAGAAACGCGGGTTGTTTATTTGAGCAAACGTGCAGGAGAGTAAGGGGAAGGCAGTGGGGGTGGTGGTGAGGTAGGACAAATGTGTCCGCTTTTGAAAGATATGATCTGAGGCGATTCTCTGGCCACTTTAGACGAGGTTTGAAATAAATGAAATAATACCCCTGGTGTCTTTACTGTGCGGTATCCATAAGCAAGCACCCAGCACTACTCTCCTCTCTCTTCCCCATTCTACATTTCATTTTTTCCATCTTACACACATCTCTTACTTTATTCCTTAAGGATATGTAAAATTACTAATGATACATTTTTTTGGAGAAGCAAGACAAAATGGTAGCTCCAAGAATGAGGCAAACACTGGGGAATAAAAATGGAAAAGGAGTGAAGTTGTTCAAACGTAAAATCAATCACGGTGGACGGCTGTGTAAACATTGCATATTATTCGTCTTTTCATTCACATGTAATATCATTTATATGCCAGGAGATAATAATGTGTTCTCTCTTGAAACTCCCGCTGGGCTAGCCATTGTTAGGAAGCCTTCATGGTGGTGAGGACATCAATAAGGCCGTTGGCATAGAACACCGAATATCGTATTTGCTACCAAACTAACTAGAAGCCCTCCCCCCCCCCGGCGAAACCTTTTTTTTAATTCACAAAGCAAATATCATCAAAACGAAACGCCTTACCTTGGTTTATAGTTTATCTATTTGCGGGCCAAAAAAAATGAGGATTTTAAGAGTACAAAACGGTTGCTTCGTATATTTTCTAGCTCTCCTTTATTCACGATGAACGCAAGAGTAGAGCAAAACAATTTCCTGTCTAGACACACAGGAGGTGTTGGTCTGCTGGCCAAGCCAGTAAGCTAAGTACTCTTTCGACTGCATGTTTGGGTTCAAATTCCAGGGAGTATGTGTACGTTAGGAATTATGGAAGTGAAATAGTTTTCTTTCGCAAAAGCTCAAACTACTCACCAACCCTTTCACACAGATCTCTGGTAACTTGTTACTTAACGCTGTACGAGATGAACACACTTAACTTGTACAGGAGATGCAATTTCGTTGAGTACATTTGAGATCCAGTATAATAATTTGGTTTGGATTGAATGTCCAACATTTTACCTAATTTCCCCACATCATCAATCACAGCGTACTCGAGTAAATAATTGACAAACAACGAGTAAACTTTTGACATGCTAAATCAGCGGTAACTTGAACTTTACCGCATACAGTTGGTGTTTGTGGTGCAGACGATCAGTTTCATAATACGTCGGTACATATTGTAGAACAGCAATAACACACTGAAATAAATCTAGCGTCTTGGATGTAAAAACATAGGAGGGGGAAAGAGGTAACGGCATAGGCTGCATCTATAATTGGGCCATTTGACTTTAGTTCACGTGCATGTTACTAGCTAGCAACATCTTTAAAATGTGGCCTGAAAAAAATATCGTTTGCTTAATATCAGATTTAAAAACAAGAATAAAGAAAGAAAATATATGTACTTATTACGGATGTTTTTTCTTCTTGCTTCAATGTTTCTTTAAGTGAACACGTAAGTGGTGGGAGTAATAATAACAACAATAAAAATAAAAATTGTAATAATAATAATAATAATAATAATAATAATAATGATAATAATAATAATAATAATAATAATAGTAATAGTAATAATAATAATAATAATAATAATAATAATCATAATAATAATAATAGTAATAGTAATAATAATAATAATAATAATAATAATAATAATAATAATAATAATAATAATAATAATAATAATGATAATAATAATAATAATAATAATAATAATAATAATGATAATAATAATAATAATAATAATAATAATGATAATAATAATGATAATAATAATAATAATAATAATAATAATAATAATAATAATAATAATAATAATTAATAATATGTTAATAGTAATAATAGTAATAATAATAATAATATAATGATAATAATAAAAATAATAATGATAATAATAATGATAATAACAACAACAACAACGACGACAACAACAACAATAACAACAACAACAACATAATAATAATAATAATAATAATAATAATAATAATAATAATAATAATAATAATAATAATAATAATAATAATAATAATAATAATAATAATGATGATAATAATAATAATAATGATAATAATGATAATAATGATAATAATATATAATAATAATAATAATAATAATAATAATAATAATAATAATAATAATAATAATAATAGTAATAATAATAATAATAATAATAATAATAATAATAATAATAATAATAATAATAATAATAATAATAATAATAATAATAATAATAATAATAATAATAATAATAATATTAATAATAATAATGTCGAAAACATAGGATGTCTAACTGACATTTAAAATTGACATTGGACATTGGACGTACTTCAAAAGATATATAAAGTCACCATTACATATCTATACATTTTATACTAAACAAGCATACTCTTATATGCAAGCAAATACACACAATATAAAGAGAAAGTGGTCAAGGCCACAAAACAACTCACCTCTGGGTAAGTAGCAGGGCCCGAAGGTATGACAACAGTAGATACACTATAGAGGGTTTTTGTTTTGTCTTTGTTTTTGTTGTTGTTTTGTTGTTTTTTTTCCCAAAAGTTTGGGAGGAGGAACGTTGCCCCAAAGAGTGGAAGAAAGGAGACACAACTAAACTACCAAAGAAGGAGATCTCGGAAATTACAACTACAGACAAATAAACACTCTTATCTGTATGCTAATCAAGCAAAGTATGCCTGGAGAGGGATTATACAATTCTATAAGCGTTTCGGATTCACTGCTCAAAAGGAATGGTCTAGAAAGTGTCTGATTCCAGCATTGAACCAATGTAGTTTAATATTTCCAGTTTCGTTTCACTGCACTATGACTCCATACCATATATTGCACACATGTTTTCATCTTGTCTCGTAGTAGCGTCAATAGTTCTTCAGATACCGGCCTTTCACAGATATGAACCCGCCCCACCCCCAATACCCTTTCCCTGTCTGTCTGTCCGTCTATCTGTCTGCCTGTCTCTCTCGCTCTCTCTCTCTCTCTCTCTCTCTCTCTCTCTCTCTCTCTCTCTCTCTCTCTCTCTCTCTCTCTCTCTCTCTCTCTCTCTCTTCCTCTCTCACATCCTTGTTGCTGTCTTTCTACGTCTGCTTCACGTTTAATTTTCTCTTCACCTCTGAAGTATGCCACTTCCGGTCTTGGTACGTGATGGTCGGCTGGACCATGCGCCGCCTGCAACCGATCCATCTCCATTTCCGGTTGCGGATGATATCTCGACTTTGACTTTATTTTCGCCCATGGCTTCGGACCGTGTTTGGATAACAGCAGTCCACTATCGTAGTAACAAGCTGAAACTTTCAGTAGACGGCCCATGCTTCTTTTGTCCACGTTCATTATATCGATTGTATATCCATTGAGCCGAACAATACTAGGCTTACAAATATACAATAAAAGTAAAATTCATTTTCTGTTTTGTGTATTCTACGTTTCATATTTAAGATCTGTTAATCTCTGCTATGTTCGCCTTGTTATTCATTTCACTCATTTTTGGGAAAATTTTATCTTTTCTTCTTTTATTTGCTTTTCGGTATTTTTTCCACCATACCTGTTGGTTCTTAGAAACCTTTTTTTTTTCTACTGTATATGTAGCTTATTACTCACAAAGCGTATGCAACGATGAACAATGGGCCTCAATCAATGAAGATGAACACTTGAATATTATGCCACAATACATTACACCTATGATCTTAGATAGAAAACCCTATAGCCTACATAATTACACTCATGGTGTTTACTCTTAAAGCACTGCGCTACATTACACCAGTATTCGTCAACAATTTGTAACATTAAGCTATTGATCATGACTCCTGCAGTGGCAAATACTTGAAACACTATACTATCTATCGTTACATCTATGTAAGCCCCAATATATAAAACAATATGGCACTTTTAATTACACTTTTGGTGACTGCATAAATCTATGATGATCAACTGTTGAAAGGCTTGATCACTTTCCTCTCCCCTCTCATATCAGTTTTCAATTTTTTTATTACATCAATATTGACCTCAGGGCAATCAAGGTTTTCATCACATCTATTCGTATTTGCTAGAGACTCAATTGGCTATAACGTTTGGTTCTCGTGTCGTTAGCCATAGATTCGAGATTTGAATCTGATTTGAATATCAAAATGTTTACCTGGGTTTAAAAAAAAATGAAATCACTCCCCTATTTTGATCTTTGGCAAGTTTGACCTTCATCACTCCTTTAGAGATGGACCAAGAGCGAGAAGGTTATGTGTTCACGTGTTGAGCGAGAAACTTTGAAAGGGTTCTCTGAGTCAAAATTCTCGTCTCACCCAAGTGTCGCGATCACTGCAGAGGATGAAAGTGATTAAACCAATGCCCATTCAACTGACGAGGCCCGATTGTTATGACCGTACCAGCCTTAAGCATCGGCTTACGAGTGCACTGACAACGAACGACAATGCACTCCACAAAACCCTGTTTTCTTTCAACGTTCATCTTCCTCCACGTCACAAACTGTAAAGGCTCAGAGCTTTAGTCACCCGGGCTCCATAATCGGACGAAACGCTTATCACAGACAGCTCACAAAACCCCGGCCTAAATTCGCGGAGAAGAGAAGAAGAGGAACGATAGCGACAATCATGTGTTAGAAACTTGACGTCAGCCGCCACAGAGCTTATCATTACTCTAATTCTACCGAATTTCCTGCCTCTTAGATCTGTTTCCTGGTGGTTTAATTTGTAGTATTATAATAATATCAAGCGGTTAGATGAAACGATGTACCCATAATGAGATGCATACATTCGGTTATTTCACAACGACACAGTCTTAGATTGTGTTTACTTGCTACACTCAAAATGAAAGTTAAATCAGGGGAACTAAGCCGTGTAGAGCTAGTTTCTATAGTGAGAAGCAAAACGTCTTCATGTGCCGAGTCTGAGGCAGGCATTGGCGATCATACGTCTGAAGTCTTCTCTGTCATTCAATGATCTGATGAAGTTATTGTTGCTGATATCCCTTTGTGGCCCAGTTGTTAAGACTCTATGTATCCCATTCTTTGTGATTCTCTGTCTTTGGTTCACGACATCTTTTTTTACAT
>JAXRKP010001065.1:62500-67500 GCA_037039925.1 Doris montereyensis | reverse complement strand
TCTTTCCATATGTCCCCTTACTCAGGTCTATACATTACCACAGTACATGCGTTGAGAGAGAGTTCACCTCATGTCTACATAATGGTTTGTCTATGCTTCTGATTTGCTCGGCAAGGGGGCACCAAATGGGGCTCGATAGTAACTCCCACCCCCCCCCCCACTAATTTCTGACGCCTACTTTTGATAGAATTTTGAGTCAAATCTATTTTGGGAGTGGGGCTTGGCTTCCTGGAACCAGACAAAGATTATTGCGCAGGACATTGTGGAGTGATAGGCCACATTGGTAACCTTAATGCACCTGGGGTACAGGGTAGGGGTACAAGTAAAGAACGTCAATATACAAAAGTGATCTCGGGGTTTGGTAGGACTGTGAACAGCATAGGGATCTGCTACAATGTGCATAGAGTGTTGTGATCTGCACGCGCCCCCTTCCCTTCGTCTGTCTCCGATGGGACTAGGTGTCGATCCACCTACCTGGACCAGGGAAGTAGATTTTACCTGAAAAAGTCAATCGAGAACATCTTTCAACTGTTGGCGGTGCTTCAGCCCACCCTTTGGTTGAGAGGCCGACACCTTTACCTTGAGGAGTTTACTTTTATGATAAAATCTGAGCGCTAAATTAATAACATTGAGTCGTTGCTTTCATTTGCCGATGATTTAGGTCTGTTTTTGAAAATCAGAAAGTGACCTTCAGTGGAATATCAACATTATGAACAATGAACTAAATAAAAGAGGAATGAGAGTAAATGCAAAGAAAACCAAAACAATGCTAGTAACTAGGGAAGCAAAACACAAAAATCTTTAAATTGGCTAGAGAGAGAGAGAGAGAGAGAGAGAGAGAGAGAGAGAGAGAGAGAGAGAGAGAGAGAGAGAGAGAGAGAGAGAGAGAGAGAGAGAGAGAGAGAGAGAGAGAGAGAGAGAGAGGGAGGGGAGAGAGAAGAGAGAGGGAGGGAGAGAGAGAGAGAGAGAGAGAGAGAGAGAGAGAGAGAGAGAGAGAGAGAGAGAGAGAGAGAGAGAGAGAGAGAGAGAGAGAGAGAGAGAGAGAGAGAGAGAGAGAGAGAGAGAGAGGGAGAGAGAGAGAGGGAGAGAGGGAGAGAAGAGAGGAAGAGAGGAGAGAGAGAGAGAGAGAGAGAGAGAGAGAGAGAGAGAGAGAGAGAGAGAGAGAGAGAGAGAGAGAGAGAGAGAGAGAGGGGAGAGGGAGAGGAGAGGGAGAGGGAGAGGGAGAGGGAGAGGGAGAGGGAGAGGGAGAGAGAGTGAGGGGGAGAGGGAGAGAGGAGAGAGAGAGAGAGAGAATAGAGAGAGAGAGAGAGAGAGCATCCAAACAATTTTTCTCAGATGTACCATTTTTAAAGAACAACTAAACGACATGCAGGACGGTGTTCGACCCATTCCCTCCCCCCACCACAAACCCCAATTAAGGCCAAATCAAGAAGAAAATCTCTTCAAAAAGAAGAGTTTACGTCCTATAAAGTCAGGAGATGTAAACCTGGTTTCAAAAGTAAAGCAGAACAGGCGTTAGTAATCATCTCCAGGCCACCACGGTTGTTTTTACTCCAAGCTTATGTTTGTACCGATTTGCACCTGGGTAGAGTGAGAGAGAGAGAGAGAGAGTCTTCCCAAAGAACACAACATCAAAACTAGCTTATTCTGGATTCGAACCGGTGACCTCATGGTCCCCACTCAGGTCACCTAAACGCTTGGCCACTGACACCACTTAGTCATCTTTATTGCAACACAGAAAAGGAGGCGAGAAAGAGTTGGGAGGGAGGCCACCACGTTAGTGGAGACAGAGTGGCTAGCGCTGTTTCGTGCTTGATTTGAGTCGAACTCCCAAGCTGCTCTCTCCATTGTTCTCGAATTTCATAGCAAGCATGAAAAAGCAGGACAGATACGCGTCCGATTACAGAGACATTGCTCAGATCACAGATGTTATCGAAGTCACACTATCAAAGTATCGCAGATTCCCGTGGCGTTGATTACCACAGTTATTTCGCTTACGATCCCATGGAGTTGTTCAGACGATGCTTGGAATGACATGAAGTCAGTCACGATTGAAAATGCTATTTTAGGGTGACATCTGAGATTTATGGAAGGCATTAAGAGCAATTATGAGCAGAGAGTCTATGCCAAGTTAACCTGTCGCCGAAGGCCAGAATTGACACGAAGTTTAAACAATTATTCGAGAGGTTTTATGTTTAGTTTGAAAATGATGAATAGGGACAGACGGTTCCGTTTGTTGAATCTGCAATCCCCCTTCCAATGTTTAAGTAAACCGTTTTCATTGTAACCTTATGGAATTGAGGGAGAGAGAGAGATCCTTTTCACCGACTCTAGAAAAGAGAGAATAAAAGCCCCTGAAAAATATCCTGATTATGAACTGCGTCAAGAGAAATCGTATTAACGTTTTTTTCAGCTCAATAAATTCTTTATAGAACCACAACCATTGGGACAACTTGAACAAGTATTTGATATGGAAGTTTGTTCTAGCTTCTTCCTTCAAGGCCATTACGGCCTATAGAGCCAGAGCTTGTTCCGGATTCGATAGCATGAAGCGGAACATGTGATAATAATCACATCCTGGACAGGACACTAGTCTGACGCAGGTCTTTACTCCCAAGCTAGCAGCTTGCTACCCATTATGCACCTGAGTCGAGTGGGGAAATGCGTGATAAGGGTCTTTCTCAAAAAACGCAACGTCAGATCAAAATTGCCAGGATTCGACCCCGGACCTCATGATCTCCATTCCGGTAGCCTAACCAGTCGACCCAACGACGCCACATAGCTTCTCCATTAAAAACTGCAATAATCGCCTTGTCACATTCATAGTCTGAACTTTCTAAAGCAAAATACATTTACCTAAATCAAGTCTGGAGTTAATCGATGTTGTTCATGTTATTTTACCTAAAAAGTGAAAAAGAGTCGTGTTCATTCATGATAAAAAGTATGTTTCCAAAATACGCAAACTTAATCAGTTTTCATTCAATGTTATAAAAAGAATTTATATGATAAATAAACATGACTTTTTATTCATTTTTTTTAGTTTCGTTGAACATTTAATGATGTAACCCCAATCTTTTGCCTGGCTGAAAAAATCCGATAAATAAATTTGATAAATAATTTTTACATTATATGGGTGTTTACGCAAATCTAAACTGTTTACTGCACTGAAGTGTCATATTGTCTCCAAGGCGACGAAACCAACTACGCACCTTTGTCACTTCTGCTGTTCCTCTTCCCAATGATTCACTGATTTTATTGTCACAGTTTAAGATTGATTTGACGGTATCATCCACAAAACTTTACAAAATAGATGTCAGGGTGAATTATGGAACATAGTACCAAACTTTGCCACATACACAAAAAAACAAAAAACTTGACGTCAAATTTGAAATGGAACCAAATGTATTCAGGTGACTGGCAGACAAGAAAAGATAAAGTCAACCTCATTAATGAAAGATAAAGATAAAGATAAAGATAAAGATAAAGATAAAGATAAAGATAAATATAAAGATAAGGATAAAGATAAAGATAAAGATAAAGATAAAGATAAAGATGAAGATAAAGATAAAGATAAAGAAAGATAAAGATAAAGATAAAGATAAAGATAAAGATAAAAATAAAGATAAGATAAAGATAAAGATAAAGATAAAGATAAAGATAAAGATAAAGATAAAGATAAAGATAAAGATAAAGATAAAGATAAAGATAAAGATAAAAATAAAGATAGAAGGTTTGTTAAAATAACGATAAAGAAGGTTTAGCTCGATATAAGATAAAGATAAAGATGATTTAAAAATAAAGATAAAGAACGGTATGGCAAGGCTTAGGTTTTGCCAACATTAGAAGGTTTGGTAAAGATAGAAAGATAGGATCCCAAGGGTTGTAAAATAATCTCTTTGGTTTTTAACATGATAAAGGTTTGGGTTTTACGAACAGATATATTCCAGTTCGACCGAACTTGAAGGTTATTAAGATTTATTCAATAAAGATAAAGATATGTTTAACATATTGGTAATGGGTTTGACGAAAGATAAAGATGATTTTGGATCACATACAATCTTGAATTTTAAATCCCCAATCTTGAAGTTAAGGTAAATCCATTTAAAAAGACAAACCAAGTTGACATCATTTTATTGGGTTTGCCATTCCTGTAAAACTAAAGATGTGGGTAAATCAAATTAACATCAAAAACCTAACAGGGTCATCCCAAAAGTAGCTGAGGTATAAACCGTTTACCTGGTCTATTTGAAATGTTGCGTGGTTACTTACATTTGACTTACTTACTTGAATATGTCTGACTTATTTGATTTGATTTCATTTGACCTGAGTCAAATTTGATTTCATTTGATTTGCATTTGATTTGATTTGATTTGATTTGATTTGATTTCAATTGATTTTTTGATTTGATTTGATTTCTTTGATTTGATTTGATTTGATTTGATTTCATTTGATTTGATTTAATTTGAAATGGTTTCCCCTTTGATTTGATTTGATAATAATTTCATTTCATTTGACAAGGCCTGCCACGTCTCCTTTGATCTAAATCATATCTCTGATTATGATTTGATGTGATTTGAACGTCTTTGATTTGATGTTATGTTCTTTTCTTGATTGTTTTTTAAAATTTGATAACAATATCAGTTAATTTCTTTTCGGAAGGATGTCTTACATGTGTTTTCTTTATCATTTTCACAGAAGTCTGGGTCTCGTTTGAAATGTTTATTTGGCCCTCTGTAAATCTGGGATTTTTCAAAATACAGGCATTTGGTGATAGAATGCCAGTCTCATGTCTTCGATTCTTAGCATCGATTCACCTACTTGGAACCTGAGATTTTTAAATACCAATTTCATTCATTGATTTTGATATTTTTTTTTTAAATCAAGACAAATCAATATCTTGAACCATCATAATTAAACTTTTTTACTTTTTGGGTTGATAATGTTCCTGAGATGTTTCTGGACTAGCGATTGAATCCCGCATAGCGAGGAACCTTTTTGGA
>JAXRKP010001065.1:55000-57500 GCA_037039925.1 Doris montereyensis | reverse complement strand
TTACCCCAGCCACCAGGCACTACAAACATGATAATACTTGCGCTTGCCATTACGCACTACAAACATTATAATACTTACCCCTGCCACCAGGCACTACAAACATGATAATACTTACCCTTACAAACATGATAATACTTACCCTTGACAATTTATTGTGACAAATCTCAGCACCCCCACCCCACCCACACCCTCCCAAGTAAAATAAGATAAGTGTAAATCCTAAAAGTGTACAATGACGTTATTCGAGGTCACACGACAACCAGGTCGATGAAACTGACAAGCAAGAAAATCGCTGATTCGACACTTCTGTAGGGGGAGTAAGTAGTGCAGATGCAGGGTATCGCCTTTTCAATCAAAGATCATGAGTTCAAGATCCGTCGGCAGTTGAACATTTGTTTCCAGTTTTTTCGAGTGAAATCTACCTACCCTCTACCCCCCCCCCACCATAGTTCGACACCTAGTCCCTTTGGAGACGAAAGATAAAAAGGAGTCCCGTGTGCAGATCACAAACACTCTATGAACGTTAAAGAAATATTGGCTGCTTACAAAGCAGCCCGGGCAAACTAACAACCCTACCAAACCCCCTCCTCCCCCACTCCACCCCGAGATCACTTAAGTTGTTGTTGATGTCAATAAATCGAATCACATAATATTATTATCATGATAATCATAGCGTCGACAATTCAGACATGCTAAACCCTGTCTTGAACACTAAACCACACAAGCTGTGAGGCAGGTGGTAAGTCGAAAGTGTCCAATAAGGATATGCAATCATTAGGGAACGAAAACGAGACAATAGATACAGAGAGATCGACACAAAAGAATTGTTAGCTGCGGGCACTAGACATAATCGAACACCAGTCCTTCGCGTCGGCTCCTACCGCCTTGTCATCAAACAAATATCAATAAATTAAAAAAAATACGCAGGAATGGTCGGAAATAGTTTGAGATAAGAGGTGAGTGGTATCGTCGGTGGCCTAGCGGTTTGGCTTCCAGATTGGGGATCATAAGGTCCCAAGTTCAAATCTTAGCAAAGTTAAGTCCGACGTTATGTTCGTTGGGACAGATACTTAACACCCACCCCCTCTCTCCACTCTATCAAAATGCAAATGGGTGTCGTTGCAAAAGACACTAACACCCATCCCCCCTCTCCACTCTATCAAAATGCAAATGGGTGTCGTTGCAAAAGACACTTAACACCCACCCCCCCCCTCTCCACTCTATCAAAATGCAAATGGGTGTCGTTGCAAAAAACACTTAACACCCATCCCCTCTACTCCATCCAGGTGCAAATGAGTGTCGTTGTAAAAGACACTTAACACCCATCCCCCCCTTCCACTCCATCCAAGTGCAAATGGGTGTCGTTGCAAAAGACACTTAACACCCACCCCCCCCCTCCACTCCATCCAAGTGCAAATGGGTGTCGTTGCGAAAGACACTTAACTCCCATCCCCCCTCCACTCCATCCAAGTGCAAATGGGTGTCGTTGCGAAAGACACTTAACTCCCATCCCCCCCCTCCACTCCATCCAAGTGCAAATGGGTGTCGTTGCGAAAGACACTTAACTCCCACCCCCCTCCATCCATCCAAGTGCAAATGGGTGTCGTTGGGAAAGACACTTAACACCCATCCCTCCCCCCACTCCATCCAGGTGCAAATGGGTGTCGTTGCGAAAGACACTTAACACCCATCCCTCCCCCTCCACTCCATCCAAGTGCAAATGGGTGTCGTTGCGAAAGACACTTAACACCCATCCCTCCCCTCCTCCACTCCATCCAAGTGCAAATGGGTGTCGTTGCGAAAGACACTTAACACCCATCCCCCCCCTCCACTCCATCCAAGTGCAAATGGGTGTCGTTGGGAAAGACACAAACACCCATCCCCCCCCTCCACCCATCCAAGCCAAATGGGTGTCGTTGGGGAAAGACACTCACCCACCCCCTCCCCCTCCCTCCATCCAAGTGCAAATGGGTGTCGTTGATGAAAAGACATTTAACTCCACCCCTCCCCTCCACTCCATCCAAGTGCAAATGGGTGTCGTTGTGAAAGACACTTAACACCCATCCCCCTCCCCCACTTCATCCAAGTGCAAATGGGTACAAGCAAGAGAGTAGTAAAGAGATTTGGAATACAATTCTTCTTCTTTAGAAACAGCAAAACAAGTTTTATACAAGCATGACGGTCCCCTTTAGGAACTGTCAATCGTAATAATAATGATAATAATAATAATAATAATAATAATAATAATAATAATAATGATAATAATAATAATAAGATAATAATAATAATAATAATAATGAATAATAATAATAATAAGGATAATAATAATAATAATGATAATAATAATAATGATAATAATAATAATAATAATAATGATAATAATAATAATAATAATAATAATATAATAATAATATAATAATAATAATTTAAAAAAATTAATAATAATAATTATTATAATAATAATAATAATATTAATAATAATAACAATAATAATAATAAT
>JAXRKP010001065.1:2500-50000 GCA_037039925.1 Doris montereyensis | reverse complement strand
GTAATAATAATAAGAAAATAATAATAATAAAATAATAATAATAATAATAATATTAATAATAATAATAATAATAATAATAATAATAATAATAATAATAATAATAATAATAATAATAATAATAATAATAATAATAATAATAAATAATAATAATAATATAATAATAATAATAATAATAATAATAATAATAATAACAATCAAAAACAATAATAATGAAAAATCAACACCTCTATTACGCCATACGTCCCTTCCGAACGGAGGACTGTAGGTGTATTACAATCAATGTTAAGAACACAATTAAATATTGACAGATTTGGCACTAAGACACTTGGAGAAATAATAGTTCAATAAAACGCCTGTCTATATAGAAGAGTTGCGCTTTGAGCCCATTTTTGAAGATGTTTAAGGACATGGACTTGCACATTTCAGGCCGGAGGTTATTTCATATTTCATATTCTTGGACCGATGTAATGGAAACTGCTATAAAAAGTGTAAGACTTAAGCACTGCATTCAAATGACTTAATATCGGTGATTACATATACGGCTAATGACACAGGTTGGGCAAGCGTGAATGATATGATTGGCTAACTGGCTCATGCAGTTCAACCCTGATAAATGTAATAGTTTGTGTATAACCAGCAAGCTAAATTAAGTGTTAAACACATAAACAAGTCATTGGAAAGACCTTACATCTAGCAAAAATACAAAATACATTGGTATCAACATCATCATAAACCTATCATGGAACAAACGCACATCAACGATCACAAAGAAAGTAAAAACATGAACGCGTTTTTAAACAGAAACATAGAGATCGTGCAAAAGAATTACGTGATAGATGTTACATAGCATTGAGTTATTACCAAGTGCCGATCTTCAGCTCGATGACAACAGCCAACTACAAGTTATCTATCGCAACCTGACACCAGTTCTCAAACGCTAACGTGCAAGACGTTGTGTAGTATACTTGATAGATACTTCATGCTAGTGATTGCCAAGTCCAACAACAAGTCAAATACAGACTTACAACCTGTCAGCTAAAGAGTCAACTATAGCCCACTATCTGTCCGACAAAGAGATCTCGTGACTTTTAGATATGCACATCTTTATGGTTGTGAAGTACTTATCTATTGACCAGTGTGTACTCACTTAAGCCACACCCCTCCTCCCCTCTATGCGCCCCTCGATGGACTGAAGAGATACAGAAACTGACACTCGTCTTTAGTGCTGTGTTGTTGTTTTGTCAAAATTGTAGTTTTTAGCTTGTTTAGTATTTCTATAATTTCCGTTTAGTTTTTTTTGTTTTGTTCTGATTTTGTTTCTTTATTTTCCAATTGTACGTTTTTAAGTTTCTTTTTTTTTCTTTAATTCAAGTTTAAGCTTGATTTTTATTTTTGCAGGTTAAGGTTTTACTATGTTTTGTTTTCTTCTCAAAGTTCCAGTTTTTGGTGTGTGCGTAATGTGTAGTGCACCTTGCCGGCTGTCGTGTTTTCTGTGTCTCCTACAAGTTTTACATTAACAGAATTAAAGTGTGCATTGCTAAATGTCCGCTCTAGGTTCAATAAGATAACACTTTTATACAAATACGTCGTTGACAACAATTTCAAAGCTATTTTCATAATTGGAACATGGTTGTGTGACGATTTTGTTGACGTCATCATCAACGAGCTTGTTCCAACCGGCTTAAATTACATAAAATATGGCCGCCAACATCATAAAGGTGGAGGCATAATTATGATTCACAAATCTTATCTCAGTCTCACCAAAACTCAAAATGAAAACATGAACGCTTTTGAATTCATTGAGAGCGATCTGAAATATCAAAAACTGCATTGCAAGTTCTTTATTCATCGATCGGCCACCCGGAAATGAAAACGCCTCATCCAGTGATATCGTGAGGAATTTTGAGATTTTATCACAACAAAATTTATGAAGCTTGGAAATCATTTTCTTCTATTTGATTTTAACATGCATATCGACAATACAGGAGACGGAATTACAACATCGTTCATCGATATGATCGAAACGTGCAATTTTACCCAAAGAGTTAAAACAAAAACCCATGAAAAAGGTAATAATCTCGATCTGGTTATTAATCAGACATCAGATTCATCAATGAAAAATCTGTCTGTTATGTCAAATCATATGTCAGATCATAACAAAGCCAACATTTCAATCATTGCAAATCAAAAATCATTTGATGTACCAACTTCAGAGATTTACTCGAATCTGATCTTGATAATCGCATCAACGAGACAGAAATAGTTGAAGCAAAAATTAGAATTTTCGAAAAACAAAAGATTGAACAATCTTGACGAACATTTGCCTCTGCTCAAAAGCAATAACCAACCGTCCTGGGTCAAAGTGGTTCAGTGACGACATACGACGATTCAAACAGGAGAAAGGAAAGCGGACAGACTGTGGTGGAAAACCAAACTCACTACTCACAAAGTATTCTACATTCAGGCCAAACATGAGACTAGCAAATTGATCAATGAAACAAAACGATGCTTCATACGTGACATAAGAAGAAATCACACATTTAATTCGCAAAATCCCGAACACATCCTGCCAGTTATACACTATACCAACATAGCTGAGTAAATAATACATTCACGAATTGGCTCCATCAATTACTTCCATTGTCAACTGCTCGATTTTAACTGCAAAATTTATATCAGTTTTCAAAGAGGTAAATGTATATCCTCATATTAAGAAGCCTTCTCCGGATAAAGATAATCTGAAAAATGATCGGACAATATCTAATACCCCTTTATTAAAAAAAATAATAAAAAGACAAAATCATGGATAAAAAGAAAAACTGCACGATCACATGGAGGAGTACAACATATCAACTACCGTCCGGTCTGGATACAACGCTGGACTCAGTTGGGAAAGATCTCTCCTATGTGTCTGCAATGACATTAGCAACCTCCTTGTTGCTCTAATATATAACTGCTTCTTTCGGACTTGTGCACCGCTTTGGACACTGCCGACCACAAAATATTATTAATGAGCCCCTAGGAAGATTTTGCAGTAGAGAGCGATGCTCTTAGTGTTTCACTGAATACCTTACATATGCTCTTAATGGTTCATTGAATACCTTTGCATATGCTTTTAATGGTTCATTGAATACCTTACATATGCTCTCAGTGGTTCATTGAATACCTTACATATGCTCCTACAGGTTTACTGAATATCTTACATATGCTCTTACTGGTTCACTGAAAAACCTTACAGATGCTCTTACTGGTTCACTGAATATCTTTGCATATGCTCTTAGTTCATTGAGTTCATTGAATACCTTTACATATGCTCTTTACGAGTTCACTGAATACTTTACATATGCTCTTATGTTTCATTGAATACCTTACATGCTTTTACTGGTTCATTGAATACCTTAATATGATTTTACTGGTTCATTAAATACCAAACATATGCTTTTACTGGTTCATTGAATACCTTACATATACTTTTACTTGTTCATTGAATACCTTATATGCTTTTACTGGTTCATTGGATACCTTACATATGCTTTTACTGGTTCATTGGATACCTTACATATGCTTTTACTGGTTCATTGGATACCTTACATATGCTCTTAATGGCTCATTGATATCTTACATATGCTCACTGGTTCATTGAATACTTACATGCTTCATTGATTGGATTACATATGCTCTTACTGCTTCATTGAATATCTTATAGATCGAAAAGAGAATATCCGAATAAATGATCACCAAGCATATCAACATCATGGCATTTCAGCGCTCCGCAAGGTCTCGGCCCTCTGACCCATCCTTTTCATCATCTACACATCTACACATCTACACATCTACTCATCACAGCTGAAGCACATGCTGTCCTCGACCGGCGTCAACTACCATTTTTATGCCGATGACACACATACGTGTATTCCAGGCTTATCCGAATCACTGGACTCGGTCATGAATTCGTTTGCGTCATGCCCAACTCATTGCATTTAAAAAAAGAAAAGGGAAAATCAGTAGTGGAGTGTATTTCTATTCTGGACTGGACAATCCATCGTTCAACATGTTTACGTCATCTTGGCCTTCATCTCGACGAATCGCTGACTTTCGAAGAACATGTGAACACTGTGTTGAAAACTACTCATTTACATCTGAGAAACCTATACAAAATCAGAGATCTGTTCAACACAAATTCAGGTAGAACCACCGGGCATGCCCTCATTACTAGTAGACTAGATTTCTGTAAAGCTATAGTTTATGGTCGGCAAGCAAACACTCTAAAACAGTTGTAGGCGATTCAAAACAGAGCTGGCTTGGTCATTACAGAAACATACTCACGTGAGAGGATCAGCTCTGTCCTGACCTCACTGCACTGGATACCAATCGAGAAGAGAACATCTTTCAAACTTGCTTGCCACACCTACAAATGCACACACGGTCAGCCTCGTGAGTAAATTGACGCTCTGATTGACATCAACGTTCCGGCTAGAAGCCTGAGATCCTCAAACCGAGTCAATCTTAAAAAGAGGAGGTCAAAAACCAAATTCGCCGACTGATCTTTCTATAATACCACACCCACTGTCTGGAACTCTTTGTCTTACCCCCCCCCCCCCACCCGAAACTGTACTAACTAAACAACTTGCAAATCACGTCGTAAAACAGAACAGCTAGCATATTATTACCGTTTTCGGCTTGTATTCAATTGCGTGATTTTTGTGAAGTGCTTTAGAGAATGAACAAATGAATTAATTGCGCCATACACTTGACTTATTTTTATTATTATTATTATTATTATTATTATTATTATTATTATTATTATTATTATTATTATTATTATTATTATTATTATTTATTATCATTAATATTATTATTATTAGCATCATTATTATTATTATTATTATCATTATTAATATATTATTATTATTATTATTATTATTATTATTATTATTATTATTATTATTATTATTATATTATTATTAGTATTATTATTATCTTTATTATGATTATTATTATTATTAATATCATCATCATCATCATCATCATCATCATCATCATCATCATCATCATCATCATCATCATCATCATTGAGATCCCAGTTTAGCGTGACTGAAACGTTTTGTTCAGGTTTCAAAAACAACCACACCCATTGTCGTAAATCCATTAACCCATTCCCATAATGGTACACTGTAATGGCTATTTCCTAAATCTGCTCTTAATATCAAATTCCTGTTTTGAAAAATGTTTGTGAGTCTCTTGGTGTACCTGTTTTTAAAGACACTAATTACCATAACGTTTTTTCTTTGTATATGTTGTTTAGATCTATACGACAGATCGAAGAGGGCATAAGGATAGATCCACATAAGGCTTTCGGTTAAGTTACAAAAAAAAGCTTCATATAAGACGAAAAATATTGAATTTATTGATGTTTTCCTCAGTTTGGATTTGTTTGGTTCAGTCACATTGTACTGTTTTTGTGTTTGAATTGGACATGTCTCATCATTTGTTCTGTTTTTTACCAAAACAAAAACTTGGCCTATAGATCGCGGGAACTTTGCATAAAAGGGGGCTATCATTTGACTGTTTCTTCATTCAACTCTTTGGACAAGTTTGTATCAAAGCAAAGTTGCAAGCTTAAGGTATGTATGTACTCACATCCACAGAAATGTACAGTAATAGTAGATAAGGTGCTTGAAAAACGGACGTCAATGCCTGTCCCTGATATATTCAATTACAAAAAAGCCCGTTTCTAATACGTTGAAATTAAAACATAACAATTTTACTGTCACTGTTTAAAACAGCTTTTCTTGTAGACATGAAGAGCAGAATATACCTGAAACGAGACCAAACTCCACGAACAAATCTGAAAATTCAAAATGATTTAGGTTTAAAAAACAAAACGAAACCCCATGTGCTTGTAATATTCTCAGGAAATAAATCCCCCTCTTGTTTTGACAAGACATCTGGAAAAAAAGTCAACTCTTTATTCTTTCATTCGCCTCAAATAACTGTGACTTAGATCCTATTTAAAAAGGTCTTTTGAAAAATTGCCTTGACAAACTTTTATCTGTTCTTACAAATGTCATAGAGTATTCTCTCCGTCGAACAGGAGAAGTGCCGGACATCTATAATATAGCGATTGTAAAAAAAAACCGTTGAAGAAACATATTAGAAAACATACACAAATCTACTGCGTCAGTGAAGACATCCAGCTCATTGGGATGTCCCATTCAAAGGATTGCAGGTGGAGTTGGGGACTATCACTGTCAGGAAAAGGAGTGTGGTCAATTGAAAACGACCACGAGCTCTTGCCTTGGTAAACGTGGCATCGGACTTGGGGCCATGAGGTTCTGGATTCGAATCCTAGAGAATCTAGATCCGACGTTGTGTTCCTTAAAAACACTTCACACGCAACCCCCCCCTCCCCCTCGCCTTCGATCCAGGTGTAAATGGGTACAATCACTGGTTTGGGAGTAAAACCTGCATCAGACTTGCGTCCTGTTCTGCTGGTGATCATTATCACTTTTTTTCGTTCACACTATAGAATCCGGGATAAGCGACGGGTCTATGTTATGGAATGTAAATGCCTGGAACGAACTTCACTTGTACTCATTGGGAAAGAGGTTTGCCAGCGAGGATAAATTAATGATACGGTCTTTAATCGTTTGGAAACGGCTCGTGTTCGGTGTTTCACTTGCGCTGGGCTAGCCTTTGCAATCTTCTTGAAACTTTCATTTGCATTTTAATTCATCACTATCAACACATTTCTAAACTTTGATTACACTTCACTTTGTTTACATCTAAATTATCGGAAAACAGTAAGCAAGCAAGCGTTTTAGGTTTTTGAAAAAAACAGAACAAAAAAAACCCACTTATATATTATACTGTCTTTCGATTTGCAAACGGTAGCGTTGACCGTCACATGCAATTATCTCACTGCTAACAGAGAGACTCACTTTTGATTTCATCTCTTTTCATAATCTGGACATTCCCCATTGAAAACGGAACTGGAATACCCAACTCTAGATATCCACGTTTAAAGGGATAGCAACAGCAACAACAACACAGCAGCTACCACTACCACAACAAAGAAGAATGGCCGCATTCACCTCGTTACTTATATGTTTCATGGCAGCGACAGCGCTACTTCCCGAAACGATGGGATACTTCGAGGGATGGAGATATCCTGGGAATAGAGGTATTTCAGATTAGAACAATGATAATGATATGCTAGGAATAGAGGTATTTCAAATTAGAACAATGATAATGATATGCTGGGAATAGAGGTATTTCAAATTAGAACAATGGTAATGATATGCTAGGAATAGAGGTATTTCAAATTAGAACAATCATAATGATATGCTGGGAATAGAGGTGTTTCAAATTAGAACAATGATAATGATATGCTGGGAATAGAGGTATTTCAAATTAGAACAATGATAATGATATGCTGGGAATAGAGAAAAATTTGATTAGAACAAAATGAACAATATAATGATATGCTGGGAATAGAGGTATTTCAAATTAGAACAATCATAATGATATGAATAGAGGTATTTCAATGATAATGATATGCAATAGAAGAACAATGATAATGATATGCTGGGAATAGAGGTATTTTAAATTAAAACAATGAATAATGATATCAGGAAATACATCACTCCTGAGGAACAAAGAAATGAATTTGGTTCTTTCAAGAATATTACTCAAATTAGAACAATGAAACTAAAAATTCAAAATATGCTGATAGAGGTATTCAAATTAGAACAATGATAATGATATGCTGGGAATAGAGGTAAATTAGAACAATGATAATGATATGCTTGGAATAGAGGTATTTCAAATTAGAACAATGATAATGATATGCTGGGAATAGAGGTATTTTAAATTAGAACAATGATAATGATATGCTTGGAATAGAGAAAATTAGAACAATAATGATATACCGAAATAGAGGAGAACAACGATAATGATAGTTAAAAGACATTCGAAGAAAGAAATCATATGATAGTTAAATTAAAACAATGATAATGAAAGGGGAAAGGTAATAAATACAGGAAGAACAATGATAGGAAAGGGAATAGAGAACAAGAACAATGATAGTTAAAGGAAGAAGAACAATGATAGAAAAGGGAAAAAGTTGATAGTTAAAGGAAGAACAATGATACGAAAGGGAAAAGGTTGATAGTTAAGGGAAGAACAATGATAGGAAAAAGGAGAGCGTTGATAGTTAAAGGAAGAACAATGGGGAAAGGGAGAAAGTTGATAGTTAAAGGACGAACAATGATACAAAGGAGAAAGTTGATAGATAAAGGAAGAACAATAATAGGAGAAGGAGAAAGTGTATAGATAAAGGAAGAACAATGATATGAAAGGAGAAGGTTGATAGGAAAGGGAGAAAGTTAAATGGATTCCGTTGATATCAAAGGGATGAGGTTGATATTAATGGGGTTTGGTTGATATTGAAGGGATGAGGTTGACATTACAAGAAATGAGCCTGATATTACAGGGATGATTTGATTTTAAAGGGATGGCCTTGATATTAAAGGGATGACATTGGTATTAAAAGGATGAGCGTGAGATCAAACGCATGAGGTTGATATTACAGGTATGAGCTTGATATTAAAGGGAGGAGCTTGATATTAAAGGGATTAGCTTCATATTAAAGGAATAACCTTGGTATTAAAGGAACGAGATTGACATTAAAGGGATGAGGTTGATATTAAACGGATGAACTTGATATTACAGGGGATGACCTTGATATTAAAGGAATAAGGTTGGTATTACCGGGATAACATTGAAATTAAAGGGAAGAGGACAGAGAGAGAGCATAGCTTGAAAGGCAGCCTCAGAGACATGGACATACAGACACACAGGCCATAACGAAGATACGAACAAAGAAGCTGAGAAGACATAGTGAAGTAATATAATACATTTATGCAGAAGCTATATTGATATTTAGATATATATATATATATTTAGATAAACAGATATATATATATATATATATATATATATATATATATATATTAGATAGATAGATGGATAGATAAATAGATAGATAACTCGACAAACATATATATATATATATATATATATAGATATATAGATAGATATATAGATATATAGAGATACATATATATATATATATATATATATATATATATATATATATATATATATATATATATATATAGATAGATAGATAGATAGATAGATAGATAGATAGATAGATAGATGGATAGATATATAGATAGGTCCATCGATATATAGATAGATATATAAATAAATAGACATACATATTATATATAGTTAGATAGAATTTTGTAAATGCTGAGCTTAACTTTTCACATGCAAACTGTTTACTAAACAACAAGAAAGCATTCTGGTATGTGATTCAATCTTATGTAAAGAATATGTTTCCACCAACGCTTTGAACGGGTCAATGTTAAGTCACCCCCTCCCCCTCCTCCTCATTACCCCACCTTCCACCTCCCCAACCTATATTTCTCCCTTTCGTACAGTGTGCCCTGAGACTAATGTCGCGTGTGAGTATCATGGCATCGCTAGGGTTACCATTGGAGGTCGTATAGCGTGTCACGCAGTCTACGTCGATGCTAGGGTCAAGGGCAAAGTCACAGACGTGTTTCTCACGACCACAAAATGCACAGACAAGATTGCAGAAGCTGCTTCTAAGTAAATATTGTTATCATATTGTTATTATTATTATTATTATTATTATTATTATTATTATTATTATTATTATTATTATTATCATTATTATTATTATTATTATCCCCAATAACAGAAAAAAAGGAAATGAAATTGAATTATATTAAAGCCTCATATGAATCAAAAACAAAACAAATACAAGGAATGGACAAAACAAATCATGGGGATCGAACAGGCAACCTCTGCGTTGGCACCCATCGCCCACGCCATGAACAGAAAGCGTGCTACGAACTGAATGAACTACGCTCCTCACCGTTTGTCTTTGTCCATAACACTAGACCGATGCAGATGAATTCATCCATAATCCATGTTTATCCCCGTACAAGTGCCATAGATTGCCGACTTCACATCCTAATGTTAGTAGCAGTCTCGATACACAAATCCAGTGTGGGGACTTGGTAGTCCAAAAACAAGGTATCGGCCTCTCAAACAATAGGTAGTGGGTTCGAGTTCCGCCAATGGTTGAAACTTTTTCTTGAGTTTTTCGAGCAAAATGATATAAACTTTTTGAACAAGCACATTACATCAAAATTGATATACACTTTTTGAACAAGCACATTACATCAAAACTGATATCACTTTTTTTTTGAACAAGCACATTACAATAAACTGATATAGACTTTTTGAACAAGCGCATTAATTCAAAAACTGATATAGACTTTTTGAACAAGCACATTACAATAAACTGATATAGACTTTTGAACAAGCGCATTAATTCAAAACTGATATAGACTTTTTGAACAAGCACATTACATCAAAACTGATATAGACTTTTTGAACAAGCGCATTACAATAAACTGATATAGACTTTTTGAACAAGCGCATTAATTCAAAACTGATATAGACTTTTTGAACAAGCAACAACTAATTCAAAACTGATATAGACTTTTTGAACAAGCACATTACAATAAACTGATATAGACTTTTTGAACAAGCGCATTAATTCAAAACTGATATAGACATTTTGAACAAGCACATTACATCAAAACTGATATAGACTTTTGAACAAGCACATTACATCAAAACTGATATAGACTTTTGAACAAGCACATTACATCAAAACTGATATAGACTTTTTGAACAAGCAAATTACATGGAATTTTTGAACAAACACACTACAACAAAACTAATATAGACTTTTGAACAAGCACTTTACATCAAAACTAAGATAGGGCCTTTGAACAAGCACATTACATCAAAACTAATATAAGCTTTTGAACCAGCACATTACATAAAAAACTAATATAGGCTCTTTGAAAAAGCACATTAAATCAAAACTGATATAGGCTCTTTGAACAAGCACATTACATCAACACTAATATAAACTTCTTGAACAAGCCCATTACATCAAAACTAATATAAGCTTCTTTGAACAATCCCATTACATCAAAACTAATATAAGCTTCTTGAACAAGCCCATTACATCAAAACTAATATAAGCTTCTTTGAACAAGCACATTACATCAACACTAATATAAGCTTCTTGAACAAGCACGTTACATCAAAACTAATATAGATTTTTGAACAAGCACAGTACATATACACTAGTAAAGGCTTTTTAAACAAACAAACTACATCAAAAACTGATATATTTTTCTGAACAAGCTCATTACACCAACAATTAATATAAGACTTGAACAAGCACATAACATGAAAACTAATATAGGCTTTTTGAACAAGCACATTACATAAAACTAACAAAGACTTCTTGAACAAGCATATTACCTCAAAACAAATATAGGCTTTTTGAACAAGCAAATTATATCAAAACTAATATAGGCTTTTGTACATGAACAAAACAACATTATCTTCAAAACGGTACTCATTGACCTCTTGGTCGAGTCGGGAAGGGAATGTTAAGCGATTTTCTAAAGGGGTTCGTTCCTGGATTATGCATTGCTACCATTCGAGACTGCAATTTCAAGTTGTTACCTTGGGCATCCTAACCGCTACGCTAGATACGCCAGGGTACAAGGTACATACTGATAACTGTGGTGATGTTATCAAGATTATCATCTTTCGTATTATACAGTCAGAGGTATTGTTATCTCAGTTGGTAGTCCATCTGACTTTCATTTGGGAGACAGCAGTTCGATTCCTTGCCAGGGCGAATGATTTGTGTTCCTCCTGTCAACTGAGCAGAGACATGGATGGTTGAAATGTCAACACGCTTTGCAAAAAGAAAGTAGAGGTGGAAAGAACTGGCACACGGCAAGGTTGTACTCATTGCCTGGCAAATGTCAGAACTATTTAATTGTTATACCCTGCTTTCGGCACTGTCTTTTTTAACTTAATTTGTTTACTTAATGCCACTCTTGACATCTCTACCGCTCTACCCAGCATCAAAATCCGATTTGGACCTGAAACTCTGATATTCAAGAAAAATCTCTCTCTCTGCTCTCTCTCTCCTCTCTCTCTCTGTCTCTGACTCTGTCTCTGTCTCTGTCTCTGTCTCTGTCTCTCTGTCTCTCTCTCTCTGCTCTGTCTCTGTCTCTTGTCTCTGTCTCTGTCTCTCTGTCTGTCTGTCTGTCTGTCTGTCTGTCTGTCTGTCTGTCTCTCTCTCTCTCTCTCTCTCTCTCTATCTCTTTCTGTCTGTCTTCCTCTCCTCTTCTCTCTCTCTCTCTTTCTTTCTTCTTCTTTCTTCTTCTTCTTTCTTCTTCTTCTTCTTCTTCTTCTTCTTCTCTCTCTGTCTGTGTCTGTGTCTGTCTGTCTGGCCTGTCTGGGTCTCTCTGTCGTCTCTGTCGTCTCTCTCTCTGTCTCCCCCTCTGTCTCTAGAGGAAGTCTCTCTCTGTGTCTCTCTCTCTGTGTGTGTCTCTCTCTCTCTGTCTCTCTGTCTCTCTCTCTGTCTCTCTCTGTCTCACTCTGTCTCTCTCTCTCGCTGTCTCTCTCTGTCTCTCTCTGAGAGAGAGTATCTCTCTCTGTCTCTCTCTGTCTCTCTCTGTCTCTCTCTCTTTCTCTGGGAGGGAGGTCTCTCTGTCTGTGTCTCTCTGTCTATCTCTCTGTCTCTCTCTCTCTGTCTCTCTCTTTCTCTGTCTCTGTCTCTTCTGTCGCTCTGCCTCTGTCTCTGTCTCTGTCTGTCTCTGTCTCTGTCTCTGTCTCTTCAAGAGAGTCTCTGTCTCTGTCTCTGTCTCTGTCTCTCTGAGAGAGAGTCTCTGTCTCTGTCTCTGATGAAAAATTGTTGAAGCAATGTAATATTTACATACTCTCTCTATTGAATTAAAGAGCTCCGCTCTCTGTCTCTGCCCTCTCTCTGCAGCCAGACAACATAATGCCGGCATTGATCTCTCTCTC
This sequence comes from Doris montereyensis, assembly GCA_037039925.1. Classification (NCBI taxonomy): domain Eukaryota; kingdom Metazoa; phylum Mollusca; class Gastropoda; order Nudibranchia; family Dorididae; genus Doris; species Doris montereyensis. Next base: position 36,992 of record JAXRKP010001065.1, on the reverse strand, counting down.
TCTCTCTCCTCTCCCTCTCTCTCTCTCTCTCTTTTAAAAGCTCTCTCTCTCTTGGACCTCTCTCTCTCTCTGTCTCTGAATCTCTCTCTTTCTCTCTGGTCTCTCTCTCTCTCTCTCTCTCTCTCTCTCTCTCTCTGTCTCATCTTTCTTTGATTTTTTTCAACTCTTCAGTGGAGTTTGTTGTTGGAAACCTAGAATCTAAGCTGTCTCCTCTCTGATGAGGCTGAGGATTTGGAGGCGGAGCATGTTGCTCGCTATATATGTCAAAATCATCAAGTGGTAGTAGAATTATATAGCCTGCAGTTTCAGATTGATGAGCGCCGCTTGTTTGGGTTGTAGGACATAACTTTGGTGATCAATCTGTAAGTCGTCCAGGAATTTTCAACAAGCCATCATGTCTCAGGACCAGAACTTGATTTCATCAACTGTGACCCTGAGGGTCTTAACAGCCATATGTAAGTGTCTCGGTCTTAGATACAGCAGCCATGTTAGCGTGATTGTCTATGTCTTAGATATAACAGTCATGTCACGGTCTGAGCATTTTTTATGTGAAAGAGATTAGTTTTGGTTATGTATCTTTTTGGATATGGAAAAACCTATGTATCTTGCTTCCTTTAAGTGTATCTGCCCGTCTGTCTGTCTATCTGTCTCTATTCTCTCACAGAGGGGCTACTGTTTCTCTGATCTTGACTAATGTCATTTATATCTTTGCTGATGGTGGAAACACTGTATCTGACATAGACCCAAACGAAACAGTCGAGGGCAATAATATATTCGGCAATCCAGAAGGTCAAGGGCTCGGTCCATCACTCCTAATCCACCCGCCACTAAAATGTTCAACGAGGATGGCTGTCGCTTAATTACTCATAACATGCATTACATCTATATATATATACATATATATATATATATATATATATATATATCTCTATATATATATCTCTATATTTTGTATATATATATGACTATATTTCTGTACATATACTTAAAGTTATACTGTATTATCTATATCTCGTCTGTATGTATTCTTCAATTTCACCTCTACTCATTCCTCTCATTGCCACCGTCCTTTTCTTTCTTTCTTACTCATTTCTGTCTTTCTTCTGCCATCACACGGTGATGCTTCAATTAGTGTCTATATATAGATTCTATATATGTCTCCTTTTGTTGTCTGACGTCCCGTGTTTGGTCTGTCTTTATTGGTGGAGTTGTCATTTGTTGTCGTTTTTCACCTTTGACTTCACTTAATCGTGACACCTTTGTATCATAAGAAGCATAATTATCACACACAAAAATCTAATAAGATTCTTTACATCATGCATTTTATTTGGTGTCTTTAGGTCAAACCAATTTAAAGTTATTTCAGCTCTTTATCGGGTAATCATTTCGAGACATAACCTTTATAGATCAATAAACAATTAAATTTCTTTGTGTTTGTTGACATAATGCTGACAACAAATAATCATGGAATAACTTACTGTTCAAAACAAGAAATGCCATTGATATGGAGCACTACAATTTAAAACATTTGTGTGATGAATAAATGTGCATTGTTCTTATCGATTACTATATGTTCACACGTTTTTAAAACTCAAAGATTATTTTGAGATATATGTGGTATTTAAAAGTCAAATGACTTATATAGCCTCTGACAATGATATGATATTATATGATAATTAACATAATATAATATTATAATTCATACTTGCTCTCCTTCACTTCATAAGCCTCTCACTGTCGCAATGTTAAAGACTAATTATGGATACAATAAAGGGCAATTTTAATTTTTTGACATAGATGGATTCACAATTCTGTATGGCGGAAGGGAGAAATGAGTTAAAATAGCGACGTCGAGATGTTTTTTTTAATTTTCTTTGATCTAAAAGCGTCCCACTCATACTACTTGTCTTGAGTTGGGATTTCAGGAACTGAGACTCATCCTTTCTAAATGTAATTATTTTATTGAGGTACATACACAGCATCAAAAGATACAGTTGATCGTCCTTGACATTTTCTGAAGCATTTCTTAACGTTCTATTGGATGCTTTTGAATTTCTTTCCTCAGTCCAACACTGGAGCGCCAGTTTTCTGCAAGGGTGTAGATTTTGATGAAAATGTTCTGATTGGCGTTGTTGGTGCTTCTCAGAAGGTGGAATTCTTTGGTTCGACGTGGAAAACCCCTCAGAGTTATCCCTTACAGTTTTTGTGCTTAGGAAATGGTACACTATTGAAATATTCCACTCCTTGGAAAAATTGACACAATTAACTAAGACATTTGTATCATCATATATCTATAACAGATTCCCTCTATGGACACAGCACAAGTCATATGAAGGAAGATTAGGTCTAGATCATTGACGTTTCCGCTAGAGATTAGGAATAAGTCTAAAAGTCAATGAATCATCATGTAGTGTTCAAGAGAAATCGATGTTAAAGTCCTAGTTTGTTTAATAACCAACATAAAAAACACTACGTCTATTTCTATCTTGTAACCACCTCCTCCTTCCCCAACCCCAAACCTTTAAGATAGATTGTGTTTTTCCTTAGATTACTGTACTATGTGTACTGACAGCAAATAAAAATGGCGACAAAAAAATGTGTTGACGTTGCTGTCTTGTGTGCTACACAAATGCTTGAATGAGCGTTGTCAACACTGCATTGTGTTCTAATAAATGTTGTCAACACTGCATTGGGCTCTAATGAATGTTGTTAACACTGCATTGTTCAACTTGTTCTAATGAGCGTTCTCATTACTGCATTGGTTCTAATGAGCGTTGTCAACACTGCATTGGGTTCTAATGAGCGTTGTCATCACTCGCATTGCTCTAATAAGTTTTGTCAACACTGCATTGTATTCTAATGAGCGTTGTCAACACTGCATTGATGTATTCAATGATGCGTTGTCAACACTGCATTGGGTTCTAATGAATGTTGTCAACACTGCATTGGGTCTTGCATGAATGTTGTCAACACTGCATTGGGCTCAATACGCTTTCTCAACATTGCATTGGGCTCTAATGAATGTTGTCAACACTGCATTGGGGTCTAAATGAGCGTTGTTAACACTCCATTGGGCTCCTAATGAATTTGTCAACACTGCATTGGGCTCTAATGAATGTTGTCAACACTGCATTAACTGTAATGAATGTTGTCAACACTGCATTGGGTTGTAATGAATGTTGTCAACACTGCATTGGGCTGTAATGAATGTTGTCAACACTGGCATTTGGTTCTAATGAATGTTGTCAACACTGCATTAATGAATGTTGTCAACACTGCATTGTTAAGAATGTTGTCAACACTGCATTGGGTTCTAATGAATGTTGTCAACACTGCATTGGGCTGTAATACGCGTTCTCATCACTGCATTGGGCTCTAATGAATGTTGTCAACACTGCATTGGGTTCTAATGAATGTTGTCAACACTGCATTGGGCTCTAATGAATGTTGTCAACGCTGCATTGGGCTATAATGAATGTTGTCAACACTGCATTGGGCTCTAATGAGCGTTGTCAACACTGAATTGGGCTTGTAATGAATGTTCTCAACACTGCATTGGGTTCTCAACACTGATTGGCTTTCTATGTTTCTCAACACTGCATTGGGGTCTAATTAGCGTTGTCAACACTGCATTGGGTTGTAATGAATGTTCTCAACACTGCATTGGGCTCTAATGAGCGTTGTCAACACTGCATTGGGTTGTAATGAATGTTCTCAACACTGCATTGGGTTCTAATGAGCGTTCTCAACACTGCATTGGGCTTTGTAATTAGCGTTGTCAACACTGCATTGGGCTCTAATGAGCGTTGTCAACACTGCATTGGGCTCTAATGAGCGTTCTCAACACTGCATTGGGCTCTAATGAATGTTCTCAACACTGCATTAGGCTCTAATGAGCGTTGTCAACACTGCATTTTTCTAATGAATGTTCTAACCACTGCATTGCCTCTAATGAATGTTGTCAACACTGCATTGGGCTCTAATGAGCGTTGTCAACACTGCATTTAGCTAAATGAATGTTGTCAACACTGGGGGTGGGCTCTAATGAATGTTGTCAACACTGCGTTGGGCTCCTCAATGAATGTTGTCAACAATGCATTGGGCTCTAATGAGCGTTGTCAACACTGCATTGGGCTCTAATGAATGTTCTCAACACTGCATTGGGCTCAAATGAATGCACAAACACTGCATTGGGCTCTAATGAATGTTGTCAACATTGCATTGGGCTCTAATGAGCGTTTTCAACACTGCATTGGGTTCTAATGATTGTTCTCAACACTGCATTGGGCTCTAATGAATGTTGTCAACAATGCATTGGGCTCTAATGAGCGTTGTCAACCCTGCATTTGGGCTCTAATGAATGTTCTCAACACTGCATTGGGCTACTAATGAATGTTCTACTACTACTACTGCATTCGGCTTTAATGAGCGTTCCCTACAGTACACAGGGCTCTAATGTATCTCTACTGTGTATTTGGCTCTAATGAGTGTTTTCAACATTACTGTAATTGGGGCTACGAATGAGCATTCCTTAGAATGAGTGGGGCTCTAATGAGCATTCTACTACAGTGCATTAGGCTACTAATGGGTGTTCCTACAGTGCATTGTGTTCTAATGAGTATTCTCTATAGTGTTGGGCTTAATTAATGATCCCTACAGTATTGTGCTACTAAGTAGTGATCCTACTACACTTAGGCTGCTATTATACAGCACACCTCCACTATTAATACATTAGGCTGCTATTAGTGCTCCATAAAGTGGATTGGAGTCTAATTAGTGTTCCCTACAGTGGTCTAGTGTACTACTTACATTTGCATTGGGCTCTAATTACTGCTGACTACAGTGAATTGGGCCTTTGACTAGTGTTCCCAGCACTGCATATGTTTAATTAGTGTTTCCTACAGTGCATTGGGCTACTAATTTGTGTTCCCCAGTGTATTTGGCTGCTACTAGGGCTCCTTATACTGCATCGGGACAAAGGATCTTTCTCTCTCTCTACTCTCTCTCTCTCTCTACTACTCTCTCTCTCTCTCTCTCTCTGACTGCTACTCACTCTTATCTCTCTCTCTCTCTCTCTCTCTACTCTCTCTACTCTCTCTCTCTCTCTCACTCTCTCTCTAATCTCTCTCTCTCTCTCTCTCTCTCTCTCTCTCTCTATTACTCTACTTCTACACCTTTTATTACTTACTTATTTTCATATTTTTATTTCATTCTAGATCTGAACCTTCCACTACTACTACTACTTTCACACTACTCCACTGCTATGTTTCTTAACATCAATGGACTCTTTTTCTTTCTTTTCTTTCTCCTTTATGTTTTTATTCTGACATCACATTGTGTGATGGCCGGAGGTCCCATTACTTAGATCTAGATTCTAAATATTTCTCGTTTGTTGTCTGACGAAGGGTTATAAGTGAAACGTCACGTGTTTGCTCTGTCTTTATTAGTGGAGTTGTCACTATTGTCATATTTCGCCTTTGCCTATTATTAGTGTTCCATACAGTACATTAGTCTCTGATTAGTGTTCCCTGTAGACTTCATTGGGCTCTAATAAGTGTTCTCTACAGTGCATGAGCCACCAGTGTTCCCTGCTGTGCATTGTCTTATTGTGTGTCTCGACAGTGCAATGGGCTCTAATTAGTGTTCCCTTAAACGGGTAGGTTTTAATTAGTGTTCCCTACAGTGCATTGGGATTTATTTAATTAGTGTTGCCTTTCAGTGCATTGGGCTGTTATTAATGTTCCCTACAGTGCATTGGGCTCTTATTAATGTTCCCCACACTGCATTGGGCTCTTATTAATGTTCCCAAACGTGCAGTGCATTGGGCTGATATTAATGTTCCCTACAGTGCATTGGGCTCTTATTAATAATCCCTACAGTGCATTGGGCTCTTATTAATGTTCCCTATAGTAGTTGGATTCTAATTAGTATTCCCTACAGTGCATTGGGCTCTAATTTGTGTTTCCTACAATGCATTGACTCTCCTACATAGTGTTCCCTGCAGTGCATTTGGCTCTAATGCGTGTTCCTACAGTGCATCGGACGAATGATCAAAACCTGAAGTATTAACAAACAGTGCAATGACAACATCCGCATTAGCCAAGATGGGAACCGTCTGGAAAGACAACAATGTCTCCCTTTAGTCCAAATTTAAAACTCATATGCGCTCCTTGTTCACTCAGTGTTTCTTTACGCCTGCGAAACCATGGACACTAACTGCAGATACATAGAGAAGAGAATACAACAACATAAATGAGGTGCTTTAGAATTCTGCTCGGTATCTCTCACAAAGACCATATCAACAATGAAGAAGTCAGAGACAGAATAAGACAAACCATTGGTCCTTACGAATACTTCCTCACTACTGTCAAAAAGGCGCAAAATGAAATCGTTTGGACACTTGTTGACAGAAGGGCTTCCAAAAACTGTGCTTCAAGGAACTGTCAGAGAAGAAGAACAATATCACTAAATGGACGGGCTGAAGCTATGTGAGCTGATGAAACGGGCAGAGCACAGGGAGTGGAGAAGATTGGTTATTTCCGCCATGGGACAACGTTCCATTGGGTTCTGATTATATAGATAGATACATTGCATTGAATGGCTAATCTAATTAGTTTCCTTACAACGCATTGGTCTCTAATTAGTGTTCCCTGCAGTGCATTGGTCTCTAGTTTGTGTTCCCTGCAGTGCATTGGGCTATAATTAGTATTTCCTACAGTGCATTAGGCTATAATTAGTGTTATCTACAATGCATTGGGCTCTAACTAGTGTTCAGTGCATTTGAATCTAATTAGTGTTCCTTAAAGTGTATTGGGCTCTAATTAGTGTTTCCTACAGAGCACTGGCCTCTAATTGGTGTTCCTTACAGTGAAATGGCTCTAAATAGTGTTTCCTATAGTGCATTTGGCTCTATTCTACAGTTCATTAAAGTGCATTTGGCTCTAAATAGTGTTCCGTACAGTGTATTCGGCTTTAAGTAGTGTTCCTTACATTGCATGTTGCTATTCCTAGGGTGCATTTGACTCTAATTAGTTTCCTACAATGCATTTGGGCTTTAATTAGTGTTCACTTCAGTACTTTCAGCTCTAATTAGTGTTCTCTAAAATACATTAGACTGTAATTAGTGTTCACAGCAGTGTATGTGGCTTTAATTCAGTTTCTCTACAGTACATTGAGATCTTAGTTACTGTTTTCGTACAATAGATTTGGCTCTTGTGGAGTTTCCCTACAACACATTGGGCTCTAATTAGTATTCTCTACAATACACTGGGCTCTAGCTCTAATAATAGTAATGCACAATGTGGGCTCTAATTAGTGTTCTCTACTAATACATGGGGCTTTAAATAATCTTCTCTACAATACATTGGGCTCTAATTAGTGTTCACAACAGTGCATTTGGTTCTAATTAGTGTTCTCTACAATACACTGGGCTCTAAATAGTATTCTCTACAATACATTGGGCTCTAATTAGTGTTCAAACTGCACTTCGGGAACTCTAATTAGTGTTCCCTACAGTACAGTGGGCTCTGAGGTTCATTACTGTGTACTGGCTCTAAATAGTGTTCCCTAAGTCATTCGCTCTAAATAGTGTTCCCTACAGTGCATTTGGCTCTAATTAATATACTCTACAGTGCATTTGAGTCAATGTTCTCTACAATGCATTGGTTCTAATGAGTGTTTCCTACAGTGTATTCGAACTCTAATTAATGTTCTCAACATTGCATTGGGCTCAAATGAGCGTTCACACATTAGAATTGGGCCTTAATTAGTTATCTCTTCAGTGCATTTGGCTTTAATTAGTGTTCTCTACTATTGGGCTCTAATTAGTGTTCCCTACAATGTTTTGGGCTCTAATTAGTGTTCACTAGAGTGCATTGAACTCTAATTAGTGTTCACTACAGTATTGGTCAACTGCACTGTAGGAAACACAACATTGCATTGGGCTATACTGTAATGAACACAACAGTGCATTTGACTCTAATTAGTGTTCTCTTCTATACATTGGGCTCTAATTAGTGTTCCGTACAATGTTTTGGGCTCTGATTAGTGTTCACTAGAGTGCATTGGACTCTAATTAGTGTTAACTACAGTGCATTGGGGTATACTTAGTGTTCACAAGAATGTATTGGGCTATACTTAGTGTTCGCAACAATGCTTTGGACTCTAATTAGTGTTGACAACAGTGCATTGGTCATTAATTAGTGTTCATTTCAGTGCATTTGGAACTAGTTAGTGTTCACAACAGTGTATTGGGCTCTAATTAGTGTTCACAACAGTGCATTGGGCTCTAATTATTGTTCACACCATTGCATTTGGCTCAAATTAGTGTTCACAACAGTGCATTGGGAACACTATTGGGCGTCCCCTGAATTGCAGTGCATTGGGGTATAATTCACGTTCCCTACAGTGCATAGAGGTCTTAATTGCTGTTCCCAATGCGCATTGGGCTCTAGTGAGTGTTCCCAATGCATTGGGTTCTAATGATTGTTATAGCCCAATGCATTGTAAACACTCATTAAGCCCATTTCAGTCGATGGAACGGGTAGAATACGTTTAATATAACAGTCGCATGAATGGGTATAAATATATGTAATATAACAGTCGCATGAATGGGTATAAATACATGTAATATAACGGTCGCATTAATGGGTATGAATACATGTAATATAACAGTCGCATGAATGGGTATAAATACATGTAGTATAACAGTCGCATGAATGGGTAGACATACATGTAATATAACAGTCGCATAAATGGGTATAAATACATGTAATATAACGGTCGCATGAATGGGTATAAATACATGTAATATAACAGTCGCACGAATGGGTATAAATACATGTAATATAACAGTCGCATGAATGGGTATAAATACATGTAATGTAACGGTCACATGAATGGGTATAAATACATGTAATATAACGGTCGCATGAATGGGTATAAATACCTGTAATATAACAGTCGCATGAATGGGTAGAAATACGTGTGATATAACAGTCGCACGAATGGGTATAAATACATGTAATATAACAGTCGTATGAATGGTATGAATACATGTCATATAACAGTCGCATGAATGGGTACTATTAGATGTATTATAACAGTTGCATCTGTGGGTATGAATACATGTAATATAACAGCCGTGCGAATGGGTATGAATACATGTAATAAACAGTCACACAAATGGGCACAATTACATGCAATACAACAGTAATATGAATGAGTAGGAAAATGCAATTGAACAGTAACATGAATGGGTACGAATACATGCAATACACCAGTAACATGAATAAGTACGAATACATGCAATACAACAGTAACATGAATGGTACAAATACATGCAATACAACAGTAACATGAATGGGTATGAATACATGCAATACAATAGTGATATGAAAGGTTACGAATGCATGCAATACAACAGTAACATAAATGGGTAAAATACATGCAATACAATAGTGGTATAAATGGGTACGAATACATGCAATACAATAGTGGTATGAATGGGTATGAATACATGCAATACAATACTGGTATAACTGGGGTACGAATACTTGCAATACAATAGTGGTATAAATTGGTACGAATACATGCAATACAATAGTGGTATAAATGGGTACGAATGCATGCAATACAACAGTAACATGAACGAGTACGAATACATGCAATACAACAGTAACATTAATGGATACGAATACATGCAATACAACATTAACATGAATTGGTAAAAATACATGCAATACAACTATAAGACAAATGAGTACGAATTATTATGCAAAGCAACAGTAACATGAATGAGTACGAATGCATGCAATATGACAGTCACATGAATGGGTACGAATACATGCAATATGACAGTCGCATGAATGGGTACGAATACATGCAATATGACAGTGAATGGGTACAATACATGCAATATGACAGTGACATGAATGGTACGAATACATGCAATATGACAGTCGCATGAATGGAGTACGAATACATGCAATATGACAGTCACATGAATGGGTACGAATGCATGCAATATGACAGTCGCATGAATGGGTACGAATACATACAATATGACAGTCGCATGAATGGGTACGAATACATACAAATGACAGTCGCATGAATGGGTGAATACATACGATGCATGCAATATGACAGTCGCATGAATGGGTACGAATACATACAATATGACAGTCGCATGAATGAGTACGAATCATGGAATATGACAAGTCGCATAAATGGGTAGGAAGACATGCAATACAACAGTAACATGAATGGGTATGAATACATGCAATATGAATGGGTATGAATACATGCCATACAACAGTAACATGAATGGGTACGAATGCATGCAATATGGCAGTCGCATGAATGGGTATGAATACATGCAATATGACAGTCGCATGAATGTGTACATGATACATGGAATATAATAGTCGCATAAATGGGTAGGAAGACATGCAATACAACAGTAACATGAATGGGTATGAATACATGCAATACAACAGTAACATGAATGGGTATGAATACATGCCATACAACAGTAACATGAATGGGTATGAATACATGAAATACAATAGTAACATGAATGGGTATGAATACATGCAATACAACAGTAACATGAATGGGTATGAATACATGCAATTCAACAGTAACATGAATGGATATGAATACATGCAAATACAACAGTAACAATAATGGGTACGAATACATGCAATACAACAGAAACATGAATGGGTAAAAATACAATGCAATACAACAGTAACATGAATGAGGATACACACAATGCAACAGAAACATGAATACAATATATGCAGAAACAACAGTATGAATGGGTACATGAATACAGTAACATGAATACAACAGCAATACATGAATTGAGTAAGAATACATGCACAAAACAGTAACATGAATTGAGTACAAATACATGAATGGTAAGAATACATACATGCAATACAACAGCAACATGAATGGGTAAGAATACATGCAATACAACAGAAGCATAAATGAGTATGAATACATGCAATACAACAGTGAACATGAATTGGTAAGAAATACAATACAACACAACAGCAGTGACATGAATGGGTAAGAATACATGCAATACAACAGCAAATGGGTATGAATGTGGTGAATAGGTAAAATACATGCAATACAACAGTAACATAAATGGTACAAATACATAAATGAACAGTAATGGGTACAAATACATGAATACAATACATGCAATACAACAGTAACATGAATGAATGTACCGATACACACAAATGTGAGTGCAACAGAAACATGAATGAGTACGAATATATGCAATAAATAGAACATGAATTAGAATACATGAATGACAGTCGGATGAATGTCGCATGAATGAACAATGAGACAGTATGAATGGGTACAATGAATCGCAAATACAACTAGTCATGCAAATACATGCAATGACAGTATGAGTGGACGATGAATGACAGTACAAATACATGCAATAAAACAGTAACATAAATGAGTACAAATACATGCAATACAACAGTGACATGAATTAGTACAAATACATGCAATAAACAGTAACATGAATGAGTACAAATACATGCAATAAAACAGTAACATGAATGAGTACAAATACATGCAATGCAACAGTAACATGAATGGGTACAAATACATGCAATGCAACAGAAACAATAATGGGTACGAATACATGCAATACAACAGTGGCATGAATGAGTACGAATACAGGCAATACAACAGTGGCATGAATGGTTACGAATACATACAATACATCAGTGGCATGAATGGGTACGAATACATGCAATACATCAGTGACATGAATGGGTACGAATACAGGCAATACAACAGTAGCATGAATGGGTACGAATAGATGCAATACAACAGTGGCATGAATAGGTACAAATACATGCAATACAACAGTGGCATGAATGGGTACGAATACATAGAATACAACAGTGGCATGAATGGGTACCAATACATGCAATACAAAAGTGGCATGAATGGGTACGAATACATGCAATACAAAAGTAGCATTAATGGTACGAATGCATGCAACATGACTGTCGCATGAATGGGTGCGAATGCATGAAATATGACAGTCGCATGAATGGGTACGAATACACGCAATGTGACAGTCGCATGAATGGGTACCAATACATACAATATGACAGTTGCATTAATGGGTACGAATACATCCAATATAATAATCGCATGAATGGGTACGAATACATGCAATACGACAGTCGGAAGAATGGATACGAATAAATGCAATATGACAGTCGCATGAATGTGTACGAATACATGCAATACAACTGTCGCATGAATGTGTACAAATACATGCATTATGACAGTGGAATGAATGAGTTCGAATTCATGCAATACAACAGTGGCATGAATGAGAACGAATACATGCAATACAACAGTAACATGAATGAGAACGAATACATGCAATACAACAGTGGCATGAATGGGTACGAATACATGCAATAAAACAGTGGCAATAATCGGTAGGAATACATGTGAAACAACAGAAACATGAATGAGTACGAACACATGAATGGAAAACTAAATACATTCAATACAACAGTGACAATAATGGGTACGAATATATGCAATACAACAGTAACATGAATGGGTAAGAATACATGCAAAACAACAAAAACATGAATGAGTACGAATTCTTGCAATATAATAATCGCATGAATGGGTACGAATACATGCAATATGACAGTCGCATGAATGAATACGAATAAATGCAATATGACGATCGCATGAATGGGTACGAATACATGCAATACAACAGTCGCATGAATGTGTACAAATACATGCAATACAACAGTGACATGAATGAGTACGAATACATGGAATACAACGCTAACTTGAATGAAAACGAATACATGCAATACGACAGTAACATGAATGAGTACGAATCAATGCAATACAACAGTAACAATAATGCGTACGACTATAATGCAATGCAACAGGGACATGAATGAATACGAATGCATGAATATAACAATCGCATGAATGGGTAAGAATGCATGCAATATGACAGTTGCATGAATGGGTACGAATGCATGCAATAAAACAGTCGTATGAATGAGTACGAATGAATGCAATATAACAATCGCATGAATGAGTACGAATACATGCAATATAACAGTCGCATGAATGAGTACGAGTACATGCAATACGACAGTCGCATGAATGAGTACGAGTACACGCAATATGACAGTCGCATGAATGAGTATGAATGAATGCAATATAATAGTCGCATGAATGAGTACGAATACATGCAATATAACAGTCGCATGAATGAGTACGAGTACATGCAATACGACAGTCGCATGAATGAGTACGAGTAAATGCAATACGACAGTCGCATGAATGAGTACGAGTACATGCAATATGACAGCCGCATGAATGAGTACGAATACATGGAATACAACGCTAACTTAAATGAAAACGAATACATGCAATACGACAGTCGCATGAATGAGTACGAGTACATGCAATACGACAGTCGCATGAATGAGTTGAGACACCTTTGTACAGTCACGAATGAAGAATCATTACTACCTATCACACACACAAATCTAATAAGATTCTTTACATCATGCATTTTATTTGGTGTCTTTAGGTCAAACCATTTTAAAAGTCATTTCAACTCTTTATCGGGTAATCATTTCGAGACATAACCTTTATAGATCAATAAACAATTAAATTTCTTTGTGTTTGTTGACATAATGCTGACAACAAATAATCAGAACAGAAAAATGAATTATGGATTAACTTACTGTTCAAAACAAGAAATGCCATTGATATAGAGCACTACAATTTAAAACATTTGTGTACATTGTTTTTATTGATTATATGTTCACACGTTTTTAAAACTCAAGATTACTTTGAGATGTATGTGGTCTTTAAAAGTCAAATGACTTATATAGCCTCTGTCAATGATATGATATTATATGATAATTAACATAATATAATATTATAATTCATATTTGCTCTCATTCACGCATAAACCTCTCACTGTCATGCAATGCTAATACAATAAAGGGCAATTTTAATTTTTGACATAAATGGATTCACAATTCTGTATGGTGGAAGGGAGAAATGAGTTAAAATAGCGACGTCGAGATGTTTTTTAAATTTTCTTTGATCTAAAAGCGTCGCACTCATACTACTTGTCTTGAGTTGGGATTTTAGGACCTGAGACTCATCCTTTCTAACTGTAATTATTTTATTGAGGTACATACACAGCATCAAAAGATACAGTTGATCGTCATGACATTTTAGAAGCATTTCTTAACGTTCTACTGGATGCTTTTGAATTTCTTTCCTCAGTCCAACACTGGAGCGCCAGTTTTCTGCAAGGGTGTAGCTTTTGATGAAAATGTTCTGATTGGCGTTGTGGGTGCTTCTCAGAAGGTGGAATTCTCTTGGTTCGACGTGGAAATACCCCTCAGAGTTATCCCTTACAGTTTTACTAAGGACATGGTACACTATTGAAATATTCCAGCTCCTTGGAAAAATGACACAATTAACTAAGACATTTGTATCATCATATATCTATAACGGATTGCCTATGGAGACAACACAAGTCATATGAAGGATGATCAGGTCTAGATCATTGATGTTTACGTTAGAAATTAGGAATAAGTCTAGATGTCAATGAATTTTTATGTAGTATTCACGAGAAATCGATGTTAAAGTCCTAGTTTGTTTAATAACCAACATAACAAACAATACGTCTATTTCTATCTTGTAACCACCTCATCCCTCCCCCAACCCCAAACCTTTAAGATAGATTGTGTTTTTCCTTAGATTACTGTACTATGTGCTACTTACAGCAAATAAAATGGCGACAAAAAAAATGTGTTGCCGTTGCTGTCTTGTGTGCAACAGAAATGCTTGGAATGAGCGTTCTCAACACTGCATTGTGTTCTAATGAGCGTTGTCAACACTGCATTGGGTTCTAATGAGCATTGTCAACACTGCATTGTGTTCTAATGAGTGTTGTCAACACTGCATTGACGTTCTAATGAGGATTCTCAGCACTGCATTGTGTTCTAATGAGCGTTCTCAACACTGCATTGGGTTCTAATGAATGTTGTCAACACTTCTCAAGCATTGTGTTATAATGAGCGTTGTCAACACTGCATTGGGTTCTAATGAATGTTGTCAACACTGCATTGGGTTCTAATGAGCGTTGTCAACACTGCATTGTGTTCTAATGAGCGTTCTCAACACTGCATTGGGGTCTAATGAGCGTTCTCAACACTGCATTGGGCTCTAATGAGCGTTCTCAACACTGCATTGGGTTCTAATGAGCGTTCTCAACACTGCATTGGGCTCTAATGAATGTTCTCAACACTGCATTGTGTTCTAATGAATGCTGTCAACACTGCATTGGGTTCTAATGAATGTTGTCAACACTGCATTGGGCTCTAATGAATGTTGTCAACACTGCATTGGGTTCTAATGAATGTTGTCAACACTGCATTTGGCTCTAATGAATGTTCTCAACATTGGGGTCTAATGAATGTTGTCAACACTGCATTTTGGCTCAATGAATGTTGTCAACACTGCATTGGGCTCTAATGAATGTTCTCAACACTGCATTGGGCTCTAATGAGCGTTCTCAACACTGCATTGGGCTCTAATGAATGTTGTCAACACTGCATTGGGCTCTAATGAATGTTGTCAACACTGCATTGGGCTCAATGATGTTGTCAACACTGCATTGAGCTCTAATGAATGTTGTCAACACTGCATTGGGCTCTAATGAGCGTTGTCAACACTGCATTGGGCTCTAATGAATGTTGTCAACACTGCATTGGGCTCTAATGAATGTTCTCAAAACTGCATTGGGTTCTAATGAATGTTGTCAACACTGCATTGGGCTCTAATGAATGTTCTCAACACTGCATTGGGTTCTAATGAATGTTGTCAACACTGCATTGGGCTCTAATGAATGTTCTCAACACTGCATTGGGCTCTAATGAGCGTTGTCAACACTGCATTGGAGCTCTAATGATTAGACTGTAATTGTTCTCAACACTGCATTGTCAATGAATGTTGTCAACACTGCATTGGGCTCTAATGAGAACACTGCATTGTTGTTAACACTGCATTGGGCTCTAATGAATGTTGTCAACACTGCATTGGGCTCTAATGAATGTTCTCAACACTGCATTGGGCTCTAATGAATGTTCTCAACACTGCATTGGGCTTGGGCTAATGAATGTTCTCAACACTGCATTGGGCTCTAATGAATGTTCTCAACACTGCATTGGGCTCTAATGAATGTTCTCAACACTGCATTGGGCTCTAATGAATGTTCCCAGTAATGCATTCGGCTGTAATGAGCATTCCCTTCTGTGTATTCGGCTCTAATGAGTGTTCCCTACAGTACATAGGGCTCTAATGAGCATTCCCTAGAATGAGTGGGGCTCTAATGAGCATTCCCTACAGTGCATTAGGCTCTAATGACTGTTCCCTACAGTGCATTGTGTTCTAATGAGTATTCTCTATAGTGCATTGGGCTCTAATTAATGTTCCCTACAGTGTATTGTGCTCTAATTAGTGTTTTCTACAGTGCATTGTGCTCTAAGTAGTGATCCCTACAGTGCATTGGGCTCTAATTAGTGTTCCCCACAATGCATTAAGCTCTAATTAGTGTTCCCTAAACTAGACTGGGGTCTAATTAGTGTTCCCTACAGTGGTCTGAGCGTTCCCTACATTGCATTGGGCTCTAATTAGTGCTGACTACAGTGAATAGGGTCTTTGACTAGTGTTCCCAGCACTGCATATGCTTTAATTTGTGTTCCCTGCAGTGCATTAGGCTCTAATGAGTGCTCTTTATAGTACATCGGACAAAGGATCGAAACCCGAAGTATTAACAAACAGTGCAATGACAACATGCGCATTAGCCAAGATGGGAACCATTTGGAAAGACAACAATGTCTCCCAGGCCCAAAATTAAAAGTTATTCGCTCCCTTGTTCACTCAGTGTCTCTTTACGCCTGCATGGACACTAACTGCAGATATAGAGAAGAGAACACAGGCAGCATAAATGAGGTGCTTTAGAAGACTGCTCGGTATTTCTCACAAAGATCATATCAACAATGAAGTAGTCAGAGACAGAATAAGACAAATCATTTGTCCTTACAAATACATCCTCCCTATTGTCAAAAGGCGCAAAATGAAATGGTTTGGACACTTGGTGACAGAAGGAGGTTTCAAAAAAACCGTTCTTCGAGGAACTGTCAGAGAAGAAGGACAATATCACTGAATGTATGGGCCTGAAGCTAAGTAGGCTGATGAGACGGACGGAGCACAGGAAGGAGTGGAGAAGAATGGTTATTTGGTCATCGGTAGCGCCCCAACGGGCTCCGCATTGGGACAGATATATAGATAGATACACAATGCATGGGCTCTATATGAGTGTTACCTGCAGTGCATTTGCCTATTATTAGTGTTCCATATAGTGCATTGTTCTCTGATTAGAGTTCCCTGAGTGCATTGGGCTCTAATAAGTGTTCTCTACAGTGCATTGGGCTCTAATGAGTGTTCCCTGCTGTGCATTGGGTTCTATTGTGTGTTTCCTACAGTGCATTGGGCTCTAATTAGTGTTCCCGACAGTGCATTGGGTTTTAATGAGTGTTCCCTACAGTGCATTGGGCTTTAATTAGTGTTCCCTACAGTACATTGGGCTCTTATTAATGTTCCCTACAGTGCATTGGTATTCTTATCTAATGTTCCCTCTGCATTGGTCTCTCATTAATGTTCCCTACAGTGCATTGGGCTCTTATTAATGTTCCCTACAGTGCATTGGGCTCTTATTAATGTTCCCTACAGTGCATTGGGCTCTTATTAGTGTTCCCTACAGTGCATTGGGCTCTTATTAATGTTTCCTACAGTGCATTGAACTTTTATTAATGTTCCCTACAGTGCATTGGGCTCTTATTAATGTTCCATACAGTGCTTTGGGCTCTTATTAATGTTCCCTAAAGTGCGTTGGATTCTAATTAATATTCCCTACAGTGCAATGGGCAGTAATTAGTGTTCCTTACATTGGATTGCGTTCTACAGTGCATTGTTCCCTACAGTGCGTTTATGGTCTTCTTAATGCTCCGTACAGTGTGTTCCTTGCAGTGCATAGGCTTTAATTGCTGTTTCACAGAGTGCATTGGGCTCTAATTTGTGTTTCCTACAATGCATTGGACTCTTACCAGTGTTCCCTGCAGTGCATTGGGCTCTAATGAGTGTTCCTTATAGTGCATCGGACGAATGATCAAAACCTGAAGTATTAGCAAGCAGTGCAATGACAATATCCGCATTAGCCAAGATGGGAACCCTCTGGAAAGACAACAATGTCTTCCTTAGCTCAAAGTTTAAAACTCATGCGCTCTCTTGTTCACTCAGTGTTTCTTTACGCCTGCAAACCATCGACATTAACTGCATACATAAAGTAGAGAATACAAACAACATAAATGAGGTGCTTTAGAATTCTGCGCGGTATCTCACAAAGACCACATCAACAATGTAGAAGTCAGAGACAGAATAAGACAAACCATTGGTCCTTACGAATACTTCCTCACTACTGTCAAAAGGCGCAACATGAAATGGTTTGGACACTTGGTGACAGAAGAAGGGCTTCCAAAACCGTGCTTCAAGGAACTGTCAGAGAAGAGGACAATATCACTAAATGGACGGGCCTGAAGCTAAGTGAGCTGATGAAATGGGCTGAGCACATGAAGGAGTGGACGATTGGTTATTTGGCCATCGGTAGTGCCCCAACGCATGGGACAGATATATAGATAGATAAACGTTCCATTGGGTTCTGATTAGTGTTCCCTAGAGTACATTGGGTTCTAATTAATGTTTCCTGCAGTACAGTTGGTCTCTAATTAGTGTTCCCTGCAACGCATTGGTCTCTAAATAGTGTTCCCTGCAGTGCATTGCATTCTAGTTCGTTTTTCCTAAAGTGTATTGGGCTCTAATTAGTGTTCCATACAGTGCATTGGCCTCTAATTGGTGTTCCCTACAGTGCAATGGGTTCTTGTTAGTGATCCATAGAGTGCATAGGCTTTAATTAGTGTTGACTACAGTGCATTGGGCTCTAATTAATGTTCCCTACAGTGCATTGGGCTTTAAATGGCGTTCGCTACGGTGCATTCGGCTCTAAATAGTGTTCCCTACAGTGCATTTGGCTCTATTTAATGTTCAGTACAGTGCATTGGGCTCTAAATAGTGTTCCCTACAGTGCATTTGGCTCTATTTAATGTTTTTAAAATGCATTGGGCTCTAATTAGTGTTTTCTACAATACATTGGGCTCTAATTAGTGTTCTCTACAATACATTGGGCTCTAATTAGTGTTCTCTACAATGGGTACACAATACATTGAGCTCTAATTAGTGTTCTCTACATAACATTGGGCTCTAATTAGTGTTCTGTACAACACATGTTTGTGGCTTTAATTAGAGTCCCATACAATACATTAGAGAACTCTAATTAGTGTTCTCTAAAATACATTGGACTCTAATTAGTGTTCACAGCACAGTGTATGTGGCTCTAATTAGTTCTCTACAGTACATTGGGCTTTAGTTAGTGTTTTCTACAATAGATTTGGCTCTAATGCAGTGTTCTCAACAACACATTGGGCTCAATTAGTGTTCTTTACAATACACTGGAGTCAATTGCAGTGTTCTCTACTAATACATTAGGCTCTAAATAGTCTTCTATACAATACACTGGGCTCTAATTAGTGTTCTTTACTAATACATTGGGCTTTAAATAGTCTTCTCTACAATACATTGGGCTCCAATTGACTGTGTTCACAACAGTGCACTTGGCTCCACATTAGTGTTCTCTACAATACACTGTAGAGCTCTATTACAATAATGTTCTCTAAAATATATTTAGAGTGGCACAATGAATGGGTACGAATACATACAATACAACAGTGGCATGACTGAGTACGAATACATCAATACAACAGTGGCATGACTGAGTACGAATACATACAATACAACAGTGGCTGACTGAGTACGAACACATACAATACAACAGTGGCATGACTGAGTAGAATACATACAATACAACAGTGGCATGACTGAGTACGAATACATACAATACAACAGTGGCACTGACTGAGTAATATATAATACAGAGCAACACAACAGTGGAACATGAATGAGTACGACATACATACAATACAACAGTGGCATGAATGAGTACGAATACATACAATACAACAGTGGCATGAATGAGTACGAATACACTACAATGACAACAGTGGCATGAATGTAAATGGGAATACAGGTAATACAACAGTGGCATGAATGGGTACGAATACATACAATACAACAGTGGCATAAATGGGTACGAATACATGCAATGTGACAGTGGCATGAATGGGTACGAATACATGGCAATGTAACAGTCGCATGAATGAGTAGAATACATGTAATACTGACAGTCACATGAATGGGTACAAATACATGTAATATAACAGTCACATGGATGAGTAGAATACAGGCAATATAACAGTCACATGAATGGGTAAATACATGTAATATAACAGTGGCATGAATGGGTACGAATATATAATAAACAGTGATAAATGGGTACGCATGCAATATAATCGCATGAATGGATACAATACAGCCAATATAACAGTCACATGAATGGGTACGAATACATGCAACACAACAATCATGAATGGGTAGGAATACATACAATATAACAGTCGCATGAATGAAAAGGAATACATGTAATAAAACAGTCGCATGAATGGTACAGAATACATGCAATATAACAGTCACATGAATGAGTACAAATACATGTAATATAACAGTCGCATGAATGGAGTAGGAATACATGCAATATAACAATGGCATGAATGATACGAATACATGCAATATGACAGTCGTATGAATGGGTACGAATGCATGTAATGTAACAGTCGCATGAATGAGTACGAATACATACAATATAACAGTCGCATCAATGATTACGAATACATGCAATATAACAGTGGCATGAATGGGTACGAATATATGCAATACAACAGTCACATGAATGGGTACGAATACGTACAATATGACAGTATAAATGAATGGGTACGAATACATGCAATACAACAGTCACATGAATGGGTACGAATACATGCAATATGACAAAAAGGAATAATACGAATACATGCAATATGAACAGTCACATGAATGAGTACAAATACATGGAATGCAACAGTAACATGAATGAATACGAATACATGCAATACAACAGTCACATGAAAGAGTACGAATGCATGCAATATGACAGTCACATGAATGGGTACGAATACATATGCAATACAACAATGGCATGAATGGGTACGAATACATGCAATGTAACAGTTATGAATGGGTACGAATGCATGCAATTTGACAGTGACATGAATGGGTACGAATACATGCAATATGACAGTCGCATAAATGGGTACGAATGCATGCAACACATGACATGAAGGTACGATTTTGACATGAGTGAAACATTGACAGTTATTACGAATACATGCAATATGACAGTCGCATGAATGTTTACGAATTACATGCAATAGAACAGTTGCATGAATGAGTACGAATACATGCAATATGACATGTCGCATGAATGGGTACGAATACAATACAATCGATGAGTGACTAAATACATAATAAGACAATCACGTGAATGGGTACGAATACATACAATATGAGTCGCATGAATGGATAATCGAATACATGCAAGATGACAGATATGAATGGGTACAAATACATGAAATATGACAGTCGCATGAATTGGTACGAATACATGCAATATGACAGTCGCATGAATGAGTACGAATACATGCAATATGACAACATCACTGTACGAATACATATAACGACTTGTCACATGAATGGGTGTTGAAATCTGCAATATGACAGTCACATGAATGAGTACGAATACATGTAATAAGACAGTCACATGAATGAGTACGAATACATGTCACATGAATGACAGTGCAACATGAATGGTCAAATGAATTAATACGAATACATGCAATACAACAGTCACATGAATGAGTACGAATACATAAAATACAACAGTCCCATGAATGAGTACGAATGTATGCAATACTGCAATCACATATACGGGTACGAATACATGTAATGCAACAGTCACATGAATGTGTACGAATACATGCAATACAACAGTAACATGAATGAGTACGAATACATGCAATACAACAGTCACATTAATGGGTACAAATACATGCAATACAACAATGGCATGAATGGGTACGATTACATTCAATACAACAGTCACATGAATGGGTACGAATGCATGCAGTACCACAGTGACATGATTGGGTACGATTACATGCAATATAACAGAAACATGGCTTATTACTAATACATGCAACACAACAGTGGCATGAAGGGGTACGATTACAGGCAATAGAACAGAAACATGAATGATTACGAATACATGCAATATAACAGTGGCATGAATGGGTACGAATGCATGCAATACAACAGAAACACGAATGAGTAAGAATACATGCAATACAACATTGGCATGAATGGGTACGAATACAAGCAATACAATAGAAATATAACTGAGTACGAATACCGGCAATACAACAGTGACATGAATGGGTACGAATGCATGCAATATGACAGTCGCATGAATGGGTACAACTGCATGCAATATGAAAATCGTATGAATAGGTACGAATACATGCAATATGACAATCGCATCAATGGGTACGAATACATGCAATGTGACAATCACATGAATGGGTATGAATGCATGCAATATGAAAATCCCATGAACGGGAACGAATACATGCAATATGACAGTCGCATGAATGGGTACGAATGCATGCAATATGACAATCCCATGAATTGGTACGAATACATGCAATATGACAATCGCAAGAATGGGTACGAACACATGCAATATGACAGTAACATGAATGGGTACGAATACGTACAAGATGACAATAGCATTAATGGGTACGAATACATGCAATGTGACAGTCGCATGAATGGGTACGAATACATGCAATATGACAATCGCAGGAATGCGTACGAATACATGCAATATGACAGTTGCATGAATGGGTACTAATACATGGAATTTGACAGTCGGATGACTGAATACGAATACATGGAATTTGACAGTCTGATGAAAAGAGTACGAATGCATGCAATATGACAGTCGAATGAATCGCTACGAATGCATGCAATATGACAGTCGCATGCAAGGGTACGAATGCATGCAATATGACAGTCGCATGAACGAGTACGCATGCTTGCAATTTGACAGTCACATGAATGGGTACGAATGCAGTCGCATGAAAGCAATATGACAGTCGCATGAAAGGGTAATGAGACAATCGCATGAATGACTACGAATACATGCAATGTGACAGTCACATGAATGAGTACGAATACATGCAATATAACAGTTGCATGAATGAGTATGAATACATGTAATACAATACGGCCGCATGAATGGGTCCGAATACATATAATGTGATACTGCCTGAATAATAAGACAGATGCAAGATGAACAGAGTACGAATACATGAAATCATGACAGTCGCATGAATGGTACGAATACATGAGAGTCAAGATAACAGATACGACACATGAATGACTATAATACGAATACATGAAATATGACAGTCGCATGAATGAGTACGAATACATGAAATACGACAGTCACATGAATGAGTACGAATACATGTAATATGACAGTCACATGAATGAGTACGAATACATGAATGAATACATGAATATGACAGTCACATGAATGAGTACGAATACATGAAATACGACAGTCACATGAATGAGTACGAATACATGTAATAGGACAGTCACATGAATGAGTACGAATACATGTAATATGACAGTCACATGAATGAGTACGAATACATGTAATACGACAGTCACATGAATGAGTACGTTTACATGAAATACGACAGTCACATGAATGGGTACGAATACATGAAATATGACAGTCACATGAATGAGTAGGAATACATGAAATATGGCAGTGTTCTTTATTGACATTGTTGTTGATATGGCAGTGTTTCTTTATTGACATTGTTGTTTATAGAGAGTGTGTGTTGTTTATTGACAGTGTTGTTTATTGTTGGCTGTGTTGTTGATTGACAGTGTTGTTTATTGGCAGTGTTGTTTATTGGCAGTGTTGTTTATTGAGAGTGTTGTTTATTGACAGTGTTGTTTATTGACAGTGTTGTTTATTGAAAAGGTTGTTTATAGACATTCATTGTTTATTGACAGTGTTGTTTATTGTTAGTGTTGTTTATAGACAGTTTTGTTTATTGAACAGTGTTGTTTATAGACTTTGTTGATAGACAGTGTTGTTTATAGACAGTGTTGTTTATTGACAGTTTTGTTTATTGAGTGTTGTTTATTGACAGTGTTGTTTAATAACAGTGTTGTTTATTGATTGACAGTGTTGTTATTGGTAGTGTTGACAGTTTATTGACAGTGGTTTATTGGTAGTGTTGTTTTTTATTGACAGTGTTGTTGATTGGTAGTGTTGTTAATTGGTAGTGTTGTTTATTGACAGTGCTGTTTATTGGTAGTGTTGTTTATTGACAGTTTGTTTATTGACATTGTTGTTTATTGATAGTTTTGTTTATTGGTAGTGTTGTTTATTGACAGTGTTGTTTATTGACAGTGTTGTTTATAGACATTGTTGTTTATAGACAGTGTTGTTTATAGACAGTGTTGTTTATAGACATTGTTGTTTATTGACAGTGATGTTTATAGACAGTGTTGTTTATTAACAGTCTTGTTTATTGATAGTGTTGTTTATTGGCAGTTTTGTTTATTGACAGTTTTGTTTATTGGCTGTGGTGTTTATTGGCTGTGTTGTTTATTGACAGTGTTGTTTATTGACAGTGTTGTTTATAGACATTGTTGTTTATTGACAGTGTTATAGACAGTGTTATTTATATACATTGTTGTTTATAGATAGTGTTGTTTATAGACAATGTTGTTTATTAACAGTGTTGTTGATAGACAGTGTTGTCTATAGACACTGTTGTTTATTGACAGTGTTGGTTATAGACATTTTTTCTTATTGGCATTGTTGTTCATAGACAGTGTTGTTTACTCGCAGTGTTGTTTATAGACATTGTTGTTTATTGACAGTAATTTTTATAGACAGTGTTGTTTATAGACAGTGTTGTTTATTGACAATGTTGTTTATAGACAATGTTGTCTCTGGACAGTGTTGTTTTTAGACATTGTTCTTCATTGACAGTGCTGTTTATATACATTGTTATTTATAGACAGTGTTGTTTTCTTTGACAGCGTTGTTTATAGACATTGTTATTGATTGACAGTGATGCTTATTGACAGTGTTGTTTATTGACAGTGTTGTTTATTGACAGTGTTGTTTATTGACTGTTTTGTTTATTGACGGTGCTGTTTATTGACAGTATTGTTTATTGACACTGGTTTTTACTGACAGTGTTGTTTATCAACTGTGTTGTTTATTGACAGTGTTGTTTATTGACAGTGTTGTTTATTGAGAGTGTTGTTGATTGAAAGTGTTATTTTATGACTGTGTTGTATATTGACTATGTTATTTATTGACAGTGTTGTTTATTGACTTTTTTTTATTGACTGTTTTGTTTATTGACTGTGTTGTTTATTGACTCTGTTGTTTATTGACTGTGTTGTTTATTGGCTGTGTTGTTTATTGACTGTGTTGTTTATGACAATGTTGTTTATTGACACT
The DNA here is from genome assembly GCA_037039925.1 of Doris montereyensis. Classification (NCBI taxonomy): domain Eukaryota; kingdom Metazoa; phylum Mollusca; class Gastropoda; order Nudibranchia; family Dorididae; genus Doris; species Doris montereyensis. The sequence goes on along the minus strand of JAXRKP010001065.1, from coordinate 11,209 downwards.
GCTATTTACTGACAGTTTTCTTTATTGACAGTGGTATTTAGTGGCAGTAGTGTTTATTAACATGTGGTATTTATTCACACATTTTTATTGACAGTGTTTTTATTGACAGTGCTGTTTATTAACAGCGTTGTTTATTGGCAGTGCTGTTTATTGACAGCGTTGTTATTGACAGTGATGTTTATTGCCAGTGTTGTTTATTGGCTGTGTTGTTTATTGCCAGTGTTGTATATTGACAATTTTGTTTATTGACAGTGTTGTATATTGGCTGTGTTGTTGATTGACAGTGTTGTTTATTGGCAGTGTTGTTTATTGGCAGTGTTGTTTATTGGCACTGTTGTTTATTGGCAGTGTTGTAACTGACAGGGCTGTTAAATGACAGTGTTGTTTATTGACAGATTTGTTTATTGTCAGTGTTGTTTATGGACAGTGTTTTTATTACCGGTGATGTTTATTGACAGTGTTGTTTATTGACAGTGTTTTTTATTGACAGTCCTTTTTTATTATCAGTGACGTTTGTTGACTGTGTTGCTTATTGGCAGTGTTTTATTGACTGTTATGTTTATTGGCAGTGTTGTAATTGACAGTGTTGTTTATTAAGAGTTTTGTTTATTGGCAGTTATGTTATTGACAGTGTTGTTATTGATAGTGCTGTTTATTGACACTTTTCTTTTTAACAGTGTTGTTTTTTGACATTGTTGTTTTTATCAGTGTTGTTTATTGACAGTATTGTGTATTGCCAGTTTTTGTTATTGGCAATGCTGTTTATTGACAGTTTTTTTTTTATTGACAGTGTTGTTTATTGGCAGTGGTGTTTATTAACAGTGTTGTTTATTGACAGTGTTCTTTATTGATAGTGGTCTTGATTGACTTTGTTGTTCATTGACAGTGTCGTTCATTGACAGAGTTGTTTATTAAAAGCGTTCTTTATTGGTAGTGTTTATTTATTGACATTGTTGTTATTGACATTGTTTTTTGTTGGCAGTGTTTTTGTTATCAGTGGTGTTTATTGACAGAGTTGTTTATTGGCAGTGTTGTTTATTGACAGTACTGTTTATTGACAGTTTTGTTTATTGGCAGTGTTATTTATTGACAGTGTGTTTATTGACAGTGTTGTTTCTTGACTGTTTTGTTTATTGACAGTGTTGTTTATTGACAGGGTTGTTTATTGACAGTCTTGTTTATTGACAGTGTTGTTTAATGACAGTGTTGTTTCTTGACAGTGTTTTTTGATTGACAGTTTTGTTGATTAACAGTTTTATTGATTGTTAGTGTTGTTTATTGACAGTGTTATTTAATAACAATGTTCTTTATTGACAGAGAGGTTTATGACAGTGTTCCTTATTGACAGTGGTGTTCATTGACGCTGTTGTTTATTGACAGTGTTGTTTATTGACAGTTTTGTTCATTGACAGTTTTGTTTATTGACAGTGTGATTTATTGTCAGTATTGTTTATTGACAGTGTTGTTTCTTGACAGTGTTGCTTATTGGTAATATTGTTTATTGACAGTGTTGTTTATTAATAGTTTTCTTTGTTGGCAGTGTTTTTTATTGAAAGTGTTGTTATTGACAGCGTTTCTATTGGCAGTTTTTAAATTATCAGTGTTGTTTATTGATGGTGTTGTTTATTGACAGTGGTATATATTGACAGTGATGTTTCCTGACAGTGGTGTCCATTGGTAGTGTTGTTTATTGGAAGTGATTTGTTTTCTATTGCAGCGTTGTTTAATGCCAGTGCTGTTTATTGGCAGTGTTGTTTATTACCAGTGTTGTTTATTGACATTTATATTTATTGACAGTGACGTTTCCTGATAGTGTTGTTCATTGGTAGTGTTCTGTATTGACAGTGTTGTTTATTAACAGTAGTGATTATTGACAATGTTTCTATTGACAGTATTGTTTATTGACATTAGTTTGTATTAACAGTGTTGTTTATTAACAGTGGTGTTTATTGACAATGTTGTTTATTGACAGTGTTGTTTATTGACAGTAATTTTTATTAACAGTGTGGTTTATTGACAGTGTTGTTGATTGACAGTGTTTTTTTTAACAGTTTTGTTTATTGACAGTGTTGTTTATTGACAGTGTTGTTTATTGACAGAGTTGTTTATTGACAGTATTGTTTATTGACAGTATTCTGTTTTTATTGACAGTGTTGTTTATTGACAGTGTTGTTTATTGACAGTGTTGTTTATTCACAGTAGTGTTTATTGACAGTGTTGTTTATTGACAGTGTTGTTTATTGACAGTCTTGTTTATTGACAGTGTTGTTTATTTGCATTGTTGTCTATTGACAGTGTTGTTTATTGACAGTGTTGTTTATTGACAGTGTTGTTTGTTTACAGTATTGTTTATTGACGGTAGTGTTTATTGACAGTGTTGTTTACTGACATTGTTGTTTATTGACTGGTATTTTTAGTGACAGTGCTGTTTATTTTTTGTAGTGTTGTTTATTGACAGTGTTTTTTATTGACTGTGTTTTTTATTGACTGTTTGGTTTATTGACAGTCTTGTTTATTGACTGTAGTTTTTATTGTTTATTGACAGTGTTGTTTAATAACAGTGTTTTTCTTGGCTGTGTTTTTATTGACTGTTTGGTTTATTGACAGTGTTGTTTATTGGTAGTGTTGTTTATTGACAGTGTTGTTTATTCACAGTGTTGTTTATTGTTAGTGTTGTTTATTGACAGTGTTGTTTATGAACAGTGTTGTTTATTGACAGTGTTGTTTATTGACAGTGTTGTTTATTGACAGTGTTGTTTATTGACAGTGTTGTTTTGGTATTGTTTATTGAGGTTATTTGTTTATTGTTAGTGTTGTTTATGAACAGTGTTGTTTATTCGTAGTGTTGTTTATTGACAGTGTTGTTTATTGACAGTGTTGTTTATTGACAGTTGTTTTTATTGGTAGTGTTGTTTATTGACAGTGCTGTTTATTAACAGTTTTGTTTATTGAAAGTGTTATTTATTGACAGTGTTGTTTATACACATTGTTGTTTATTGACAGTGTTGTTTACTGACACTGTTGTTTATTGACAGTGTTGTTTAATGACAGTGTTGTTTATTGACAGTGTTGTTTATTGACAGTGTTGTTTATTGGCAGCTGTTGTTTATTGACAGTTTTTGTATTGACTGTGTTGTTTATTGGCAGTTTTTTTACTGGCAGTGTTGTTTCTTGACAGAGTTGTTGATTAACAGTGTTGTTTCTTGACAGTTTTATTTATTGACAGTGTTGTTTATTGACAGTGTTGTTTATTGACAGTGTTGTTTATTTACAGTATTGTTTATTGACAGTGTTGTTTATTGACAGTTTTGTTTATTGACAGTTTTCTTTATTGACAGTGTTGTTTATTGACAGTGTTGTTTATTGACAGTGTTGTTTATTGACAGAGTTGTTTATTGACAGTGTTGTTTATTCACAGTTGACAGTGTTCTTTATTGGCAGTTTGTTTATTGACAGTTTTGTTTATTGACAATGTTGTTTATTGACAGTGTTGTTCATTGACAGTGTTGTTTATTGGCAGAGTTTTTATTGACATGTTGTTTCTTGATTGTTGTTTATTAACAGTGTTGTTTCTTGACAGTTTGTTTATTGACAATGTTGTTTATTGACATTTATGTTTATTGGCAGTGTTGTTTATTGACAGTGTTGTTTATTGACTGTTTTTGATTATTGACCGTGCTTTTGAATTGACAGTGTTGTTTCTTGACAGTGTTGTTTTTGGTAGTATTGTTTATTGACAGTGTTGTTTCTTAACATATTTCTTTATTGGTACTGTTTTTCCTGACAGTGTTGTTATTGTTGTGATTTATTGAGTGGGTTTTTTATTATCAGTGTTATTTATTGACAGTGGTGTTTATTACCAGATGTTTCCTGACAGTTTTTATTGACAGTGTTGTTTATTACCAGTTTGTTTATTGACAGTGTTGTTTATTTGTATTTTATTGACAGTGGCGTTTCCTGACAGTGGTGTTCATTGGTAGTGTTCTTTATTAACAGTGTTGTTTATTGACAATGGTGTTCATTGACAATGTTTTTATTAACAGTGTTGTTTATTGACAGTAGTTTTCATTAACAGTGTTATTTATTAACAGCGGTGTTTATTGACAATGTTTTTTTGACAGTGTTATTTATTGACAGTAGTTTTTATTAACAGTGTTGTTTATTGACATTGTTGTTTGTTGACAGTGTTGTGTATTGACAGTTTTTTTATTGACAGTGGTGTATATTTACAGTGATGTTTCCAGACAGTGGTGTCCATTGGTAGTATTGTTTATTGGCAGTGTTTTTTTTTTTTTTTTTATAGCAGCGTTGTTTAATGGCAGTGCTGTTTATTGACAGTGTTGTTTATTACAAGTGTTGTTTATTGACAGTGTTGTTTATTGACAGTGGTGTTTCCTCACAGTGGTGTTCATTGGTAGTGTTCTTTATTGACATTGTTGTTTATTAAGAGTGGTGTTTATTGACAATGTTTTTTTAATTGACAGTGTTGTTTATTGACAGTAGTTTTTATTAACAGTGTTTTGTTTATTGACAGTGTTGTTTATTGACAGTGTTATGTATTGACAGTTTTGTTTATTGACAGTGTTGTTTATTGACAGTGTTGTTTATTGACAGAGTGGTATATTGACAGTGTTGTTTATTGACAGTGTGGTTTATTGACAGTGTTGTTTATTGGCAGTGTTGTTTATTGGCAGTGTTGTTTCTTGACAGTGTTGTTTATTAACAGTGTTGTTTCTTGACAGTTTTGTTTATTGACAGTGTTATTTATTGACAGTGTTGTTTATTGTCAGTAATATTTATGGGCAGTGTTGTTTATTGACATTGTTGTTTATTGACACTGTTGATTATTGACAGTGCTTTTGAATTGACAGTGTCGTTTCTTGACAGTGTTGTTTATTGACAGTATTGTTTATTGACAGTGTTGTTTATTAACAGTTTACTTTATTGGTAGTTTTTTTTATAGCCAGTGTTGTTATTGGCTGTGTTTTCTATTGGCACTGGGTTTTTTTATTATCAGTGTTGTTTATTGACATTGTGGTGTATATTGACAGTGATGTTTCCTGACAGTGGTGTCCATTGGTAGTGTTTTTATTGGCATTGTTTTTTTTTTATTGCAGCGTTGTTTACTGGCAGTGCTGTTTATTGGCAGTGTAATTTATTACCAGTGTTGTTTATTGACAGTGGCATTTCCTGGCAGTGGTGTCCATTGGTAGTGTTCTTTATTGGCAGTGGTGTTTATTGACAATGGACTTATTGACAGTGTTGTTTATTGACAGTAGTTTTTATTAACAGTGTTGTTTATTGACAGTGTTGTTTATTGACAGTGTTATTTATTTTGACAGTTTTGTTTATTGACAGTGTTGTTAATTGACAGTGTTGTTTATTGGCAGAATGGTTTATTGACAGTGTTGTTTATTGACAGTTTTGTTTATTGACAGTATTGTTTATTGACAGTGTTGTTAATAGACAGTGTTGTTTATTGATAGTAGTGTTTATGGACAATGTTGTTTATTGACAGTGTTGTTTATTGACAGTGTTGTTTATTGACAGTGTTGTTGATTGACAATGTTGTTTATTGGCAATGTTGTTTATTGACAGTGTTGTTTATTGACAGTGTTGTTTAGTGACAGTGTTGTTTATTTACAGTATTGTTTATTGACAGTAGTGTTTATTGACACTAGCGTGTTGTTTTTGAGAGTGTTGTTTATTTACAGTATTGTTTATTGACAGTGGTGTTTATTGACAGTGTTGTTTATTGACGTGTTGTTTTTTGTTTTGTTTATTGACAGTGTTGTTTATTGACAGTGTTGTTTATTGACAGTATTCTTTATTGACAGTGTTGTTTATTGACAGTGTTGTTTATTGAAAGTTTTGTTTATTGATAGTGGTGTTTTTATTGACCTTTTTTTTACTGACAGTGATCTTTATTGACAGTGCTATTTATTTGCAGTGTTGTTTATTGACACTGTTGTATATTGACAGCGGTATTTATTGACAGTGTCCTTTATTGACATGTGTTGTGTATTGACAGTGGTATTTATTTTACAGTGTTGATTATTGACAGGGGTATTTATTGACATTGTTATTTATTGACATATGGTGTTGATTGACAGTGTTGTTTATTGACAGTGTTGTTTATTGACAATGTTTTTTTTATTATCAGTGTTGTTCCAAGTAGGAAAATGAAGTCAGCTAAAGGAGACTAGGGACATTTTACTATTACTCATTAAAGCAAGACGGATAGAAAATTCCCGCATGCAATGAAACGCTTCAGGTATTGACAACCGAGTGGTTAAGCTGCCGGACCTGCGATCATAGAGTCTTGGGTTCGAGTCGTTACAAAGCTTAATCCGACATTTCTTGGTAAAGACCCTTAAGACATATTTTTCCCACTGGAATCAGGTAAAAATTGGTACATGTACTAGCTTGGGAGTAAAAACCTGCGTTTAGAGTAGCGGTCTGTCCAGGATGTGATTATTGGCATCTGTTCCACTTCACTCTATATAGATCAGGGAAAGCTCCGGCTCTATGGGTCGTAACAACCTTGAATGAACCTTAATTTACGTAATGCATTATTTAGAAATACAACATCGAAATCCTTATTTGAGGGGAGGGGTGGCTCGGTAGTCCAGATTCAAGGTGTCGGCAGGTCAACCGAAATGTAAGGGGTTTGATGAAAAATGTTCTAGAGTTTTTTTCGAGTAAAATCTACCCCCCCCCTGGTCCAGGTATGTGGATCAACACCTAGTCCCATTGGAGACGGACAATAAAAAGCAGCTTCCATGTACAGATCACAACGCTATGTGCACGTTAAAGATCCCTTGACTGTTTACAGGGCAGCCTCAACAACATTTAAAAATAATTTTGTACAACCCACTGAAGTTGCCAAGACATTACAGCGGAAAGGAGAATGAGTGAACAAAACCATACCTCGAACCTTCATGTCGCTCCTCCTTTAATTGAAATCCACAACGAATAGAAATTATTTATTCACCATAATAAGATAAAAAACGATAAGACAAGATCATTTTTATTAGTCCTGTTGGGAATTGCCCCCCCCCACCCTCTCCCCCACCTCCCCGAGTGGTACGGTCAGATACGACGACAAGCATGAGGGCTGAGTATGAAAGCAAAAAACACAGAAAAACCCAAAGAAAAGCCATGACAAGCCACAAAGATAAAGGGAGACAGAAATGTGCTTGCGTTTTGAATGGACTCGGGATCTGTTCTTCTAGCCCAGGTACGAACGTCTGGGTGATGTACTGTAATATTTGACACATTTTGAACATTCACTAACCTGATTTCAGGTGGGGGTTTTTTTAATGTCCATACGTAATATTTAGGTATAGATCGTGATATTGCGACTAGCACAGAAGGGTTGAACCATAGGGATAGATTATGTTTGAAGTGCGTGAAGACAACAATTGAGCTAGTGGTAAGATGCAAAGTGGCTGTCTGTTTGTGTTTGTCTCTACCGAATGTTTATTCCATAGCAAGGTGGGATTCAATAGTCCACAGGCAAGGTGTCGGCTTCTCAACCATCGGGTCGGCAGAATTCGACCTCCACCCTCCCCGAAATCTACCGAAACCTCTCGAGGTCACCTTAGTTGTGGATGTGGGTAAAGCAAATAAAATCAAATCAAGTCAAACCAAGTTGCTCTTTCTCATGTTTACTACATATATGTTGTTCATAATAATGTACATTTTCATTCACAACTTGCATACATATTATAATACATTTATACTACAATATTTTTTTATAGCTACTTATCGCTTTGTCTGTAAATCTCATGTTATCTTTAGTCACATGCATATATTATCAACGTAGCCTCGGTGGCCGACAGGTTAAGCTGTCGGACTGTGGATCTTGACGCCTTTTTAGCTCGCTTGGAAGCAAAGGCCATCAACAAATAATCCCCAATCGTTTCTCTCCTACGCCAGCCTCTCCGAAGATTTCCATGTTTTCCCTGTCTTCTTCATCTGTCCCTCCAGTTCTCTTCTCCATGTAGCCCTTGGCCGTCCCCTCGATCTCTCAGCCTGTGGGTTCCATGTTAGGCTCTATCTTGTTATTGTGTTGGGGTCCAACCTCAGGGTGTGGCAAATGCACCTCCGTTCCTTTCGTTTTAAATTGTTTTTTTTTCAGCTGATACTTGCCCAATTTTTTCACATAGATTCAAGCTATAATATTTTAACAATTCTCCCAGAAATTTATTTATGAATGATTGTATTTTTTGTAGGGTAGTTTTGGTGGTTTTCCATGTTTCTTAGCCATATGCCAGCCTTGACTTGACATTTGAGTTGATTGTCCTTAGTTCGATTCTTTCAGGTAAACTCTTGCTGGACCATGCTTGTAAAGTCTTCAAAATACATGTCGTGCCTTCTGTATCCTGGTTTTGACATCTTCTTCCAGGTATTCCTTGCAATCCAGGGTTCTCCTTTTAGAGTTATTGGCAGAGTATTGCAGATTTTACAGTTGCGAAGAGTCTTGGTTTTCTTATAGTTGAGTCTGAATCCACTAGAAGAGGCTATGCTCTCAAAGGCATCCGTTTTCCCTTGCATGTGCATGTGCGTTTGTAAAACAAACCGATATCATCTTCGAAGTCTAGGTCGTTAACTTGTTTCTTCAAAGTCCATTCCATGCTATTTCTGCTCCCGTCTGTTGCAGTTTCCATCAGGAAGTCGAAGACTAAAAATGAACAGAAAGGGAGA